>VZTO01015629.1:1623-38764 GCA_013400615.1 Syrrhaptes paradoxus
AGGATTAAATCACACTGAGACTAGGAAAGCCTTCAGCAAAACCTTACTCACTTTCATATCAATGTGGCCCTGAACTTACTGGAACTGGACGTCAACTCTGTTAAAGTTAATACTGACTGCCCTTTGTGTCACCTCCCTAATCTGTTTTTGAAGTTATGCTGCATGACTATTATAAATGTTTCTGAAATGAATACAAATCATATTTACTGCTTCTTCACAGCACATTTTGGGGTTGGGGGTAAGGGGTGGAGGTAGAAATCCAGCTGGGAGCTATATTGCATCATATTATCATCTACAGCATGTGGGATCCCTTCTGTTCCCAGAGGGTTCCAGAAGATAACCACTAATAATCCAGAGTGCACTGTAAGCATTCAAGGGTGATTTTTCAATTTCCTCAAAGAATACACCTGAATCACCTTTTCTTAACCTGACATTCAGACTCTTCCTCTTTTGTTCCTCATTAACATTACTGCATTAAGCATAAAATCACAATAATCTTTTTTGATAAAGTCAAGAAAGAAGTCTTATCACCCTACTCTGTATCCCAATACTATGTTCTTCATTAAGTATCTGCAATAAATAGGAGACCTGTCCTTTTTTCTTTTTCTTACTTTAACTACCTTCTGGTTTATTTGTCGAACCATTACCTAATACCTTTTAAGTATGTTTTCCTGATTAATTGACTTCTTACATTAGGACTTCTGATTTTGTTGCTGTAAGCTTGTGCTGTCTTTGTTTACACTCTTTCATGACCCCTTTTGGGTTTTCAGGTTATGAAAAAATCTCATGACCCTGATTTATTGACAGCCACTTTTTCTTCCTGTCACTTTTGTGAGTCAGGTTTGTTTGCCAGAATGTTTGTGTTCTCTCCTGGTTTCCTTTTTGCCATAGTTTCCTTTTGTAGACCCTAACCTAGCAATCCTGATTTTGCTGAAAATAGGCTTTCTTGAATCCCTTGTGACTGTCTGGTTCTGATGAGTTTTTTTTTTTTTTTATGATGTTAATAAATACTTATTAAGGATGAGGCTGGGAAATTGCTGTATTCATTTTACAAATAAAACATTTCCAGAGTGAACACCTTGCCTTCTTAGGTGTAAAATGGTGACACGCACTTCACCACCTGGTCCCTTGAGTTTGTAAAACTCTCTTTTTTTCTTGTTGTAAATCACATGTGTTGACATATAAGATTCCAAATGTAAACCAAACAAGCAAAAGGCTGAGGACATGAAAGAGGCAGCTCTTAGAAATATGAAAGGAGAGAAGGAAAGGTAAATATTGCCTGACAAATCCTTCCCTGATTACCACCAGTAAATTCAGTGTGAATTATAGAGCATTTGCTATAGTTTCCTTCTTAACTTTCAAAAAAGCTTCTTCTAATGCCTTCAGATTGAATGGACAAAAGGTTCACAGTATTTCTTTGCCTTTATACACTAAAAAAGTAAAACAATTGCACAGATGGGCAGTTTCATGTGCTTTTCATTAACTTACTTTCTTTTTAAAGACACCTTCTTTGCTCAAGCTAGTTTATGCTGGTTTTGTTTTACGACATGATGGTTTATAAAATTTCTGTCAAACTGTGTTACCGTTTGATCATTATAAGAACAATCAAAGTGCTGCCAGTTCCAGTTTTTCATCCCAGCCAAGTCACAGTGTACATATGGTACAAGATATAAAGCAACACAAAGACTGATTAGCGTGCAAAGTGCAGCGCAGTGGTCTTTACTATTCATCATTAATGTCATGGCTGATTTTAGGAAGCAAGAGACTTTTTCCATAGCCAAAGCAGTCTTGTACATAACCACAGGGAAGAAAAGCCAACCAGAAATTATGCAACATGTGTAAGCATGGTCTTCAGCCATAATCTCCTTTTCAGAAACAGAAAGACTGTTCCTATCACATTTTCCTGCTAACTCTTCTGAAGGTTCAGGAAACAGATGTCAGAACAGCTTTCCTTCAGACAGAGCAGTGAACTTTTCCATGCATTTCCTGGAAAACACATCAGCATCTGCCCAAGAACGCCTGAAGGTCCATCCTAAGTTTGCAACAAACAGGAAGATCAAGATCACTGTCGTCTTTGAGCTTCATGCTATAAATGGATGTGGATTTTAGAGAAAAATCTGAGTATCAAAAAATCCAAGGCTAACAAACCAGCCTCCTGAAGATCCTAGAGACTTCCTGGTTCTCTTTTGTCTTCTGTGTTTTGTAGCCAAATGTTCAAGGGTTCTTTCTGATTATGCTTTGTCTTTTTCTTTTTAAAGTGGGTAAAATTTAACTTCAGACTAGTCTCTACATATTAAAGCCTAATCTTATTTGATGCCCACCCAGGAAATTCTATGTGTATTTAACCTGTTCTGAATATGGAGACATTAACGGAGCACACATGCTCAATGGCCTAAAAAGCATCTCTTCAGCAGGTGAATCCTCATGAAATCTCTCACAAAAGGACCAATTTTGAACACTTTTCTCACTAGGCAAAAATCTCATTTCAAGCAGCCAACATATTCATATGCTTGACAGGAATGAGCAACAATTTACAGCGTGTTGCCTGCTTCATTGGTCAATAGAAGAAACTGACATTTATGCATGTCAGAATTAATACAGAGACATGTCACCAGAGGAATTACTTGGGGACCACTTCAGAAGGCACAACTCCACCACAGCCTTTAAAAAGTGTGCATGTAACACACTTCCTATAGGCAGTTTGGCTCTCTGACATTATTTAGGACCGACTCAAGAACACTCATGACTTTTGGGAGGAAGTGGAGGAAGACAGGGTTCATGGGCAACAAGTTAGTAGAGAAAGCTCTCAGATGACTTCTCTGTCAGATGATGTTCTTGAAGTGCCTGATGAATCATAATCAAGTATATGCAATTAACAGAAGGTGAATCAAAATATACAGAGACCAAATGAATACAATGGCTTGTAGCCACACCATTTTGTGTTATGAGCCAGTCAGACCTCCCAAGTTAAGCAGTGCTGAGCCAAGTCTGAATTTAAACAGGAGATCCTCCAAGGAAAACTGAGTGCATGCGCTGAAGGGAATAGTACTGGTAGCCCTCGTCTGCCTGAGTTATTACTGAACTAAGGCTCTTGCATGATGCCAACAACACAGGACTGAGACTTTAGAAGAAACTCAAATCTTTGAATCCTAGCTCCTAATGGTCATTAAAAATCCTTCAGCTTTTGGAAAAGTAATGATATTCATGAGCCAAATTTCATACTAGATAATTATAATACTGAGACACACAACAAATAACCTGGCAGTCTGAAGCGGATACAGTGTTTTCTTTCGCCTCTTCCCCATCAACTTTCATGAAGCGCTACTGTAAGGGAGTTGCAAAGTTTGCCTCAAGAGCTGATTTCACTCATGTTCTAGTGTTAAAAAAAGAGAGATTAGAACATATTGTGCTGGAATCACAGGCTGCAATTCTTATTTTTTCTTTAACCTCCACGTTATGGCTTTTCTTTTATTAGTTTCTTACTCACACTGTGTTGAGTAAAATTATTTGGTGGTCTTTGTCTTTGCACTACCTTAAGGTAACAGATTAACTTGTGATTCTTACAACTCACAGAATAGTTTAGACTGGAAGGGATCTCAGGAATTCATGTAGTCTGATTGCCTGCTAAAAGTAGAGCTTATGTCAAAGTTAGATAATGATGCCATGGGTCTTGCTGTAATTTACAGGCACAAATGATACTCTCTGAATTTGTTACGTGATGTGAAAAAAAAACATGGCTAGGGAGAATTTTTTGCTTATTTTGGAAAAATCCTGTGCTCTACCATTCTGCAAATCTCTTTTCAAACTTTGCCCCACTTTTTTCACACTTGAAAGTTTTTGTGTACTCACTGCCTAATTCAGTGTAAGATAATTACTGTCAAAGCTAGCAGCTGAGAATGCTCACTGAGACGAGTCTGTGAAATGTACAAATAAATGAAGGAGAGAGATAAAGAAAACAGAGAAAATGGATAAAACTTTGCAGCATGGTCATATTGTTAAGAATAGCAAATAACCTTTTTGACAGTTTTGCAAACTGCAGGTATTTGACTCCCATGTCATGGGTGTTAAGTAAGCACATCCATATTTCTGGTGCCAAGTGCAATGCCCATTACCAGTAGATTTTATTAGATTAGTAGGTGTTCCTGCATAGAAGAGGCAATGAGCTGTATCTCAGAAAAAAAAAAAAAGGAAAAAAGGAGATATATTAAGTTCTCTTCATATATGAAGAGGTAGAAGAGAAGTAGGATTTGCAAACCAAATACTATTGAGATGACTTCTGTATATTTGTTCTTTACACAACTGCAATACATGGATTATTCATTTGATCATCCTTTATTAGTCCTAAAAGTGTGATCCTCACTGCAAAAGCACAGAGACAGTCTGGTCTGTGAGCTCTATCAGCCAGACTCAGAGGAGCCAGGAACGCACCAGGAATCTGTGGGATGGGATCATTCAGATTGGTTTTGTGCTTGGTTGCATGCATTTGCTGCTTAATAGTTCTTCAGACTGCTATTACTGTGGGACAAAAGGAACTTTTTAGGAGCACTCTGAGTGAGAAAATTATTGTTCCTTTTGCTATGATTAATATACAGTGATTAATAACCAGCCAGAAGCATTTCCTATAATTCTATGATTTCCTCACTTCATGCTAGGGGAGAACTTACAGCGCGTCACCTCCCCAACCTTCCTGCCCTGGCTGCCGTGGAAAGAAAACAGAGAAATACAGGCCAGAAGGACTCTGGATGATGGGAGACAAGGACAGCATGGCACCTAGCAAGGAAAGTGAATGGAAATGAGTAAAAGTATGATATAACCAGTGCATGGCAGAGAACAGCATGGTTCCCACAAGCAGTCAGGCATTTTCCACCAACACAGAGTATGTAGCAGCAACAAAAACTTGCTTTAATCCAAATTGACTAAAGTGAACATCACAACTGGTTCTTTCTCCACTTCCTTACGTTTACACAATTAGATCTCTACTTCAACTTGCTGAGGCCTTGAAGTGTTATTTGAATGAGCTCAGTGAATCTTTGAGACACACCTTCCTGACAGCAGCCACAGCTGACCGTTACGCCTACGAAAACGTGATGACTGCCAATGTTTACTGCTTCTTACTTTTTGTGCCATTTGGATCTGGTTCTGTTCTTCACTTCTACTCTCTAACTCAAAGAGGTAACCTGTAATTCATCAGCTTTGGGGAAAGTATGTGTGATCTCATGAATCCTGGATGTTGTAAAAAGTGGATTTTTTTGGTGAGGAGACAGAGGTCTGTACACCATTAAACTAGTAAAACTTGCAATTTTCCAGGGGTTTGCCAAGCAAGACTTGAATGCCTCAAATCTTCCACAATCTGTTTGATATATCAGGAGGGAGATGCAGTAAACTATCCATGAGGGTAGCTAACACAGAGCACAGCATCAAATGCATGACATTTATACACTATAAACTTACTTTAAATTCCATGCTACAACAAGTACCATAACATTAGAGAGGGCAAAGTTGGAGAATACTGATTGTGACCATGTGTAGAATGAGGGTAATTTATTTTTAGCATTGCATTTCTCTTCTAATCCAATTCTGCCACCCAACACACACACATATGGATGTCTAAAACATTTTCTAATATTTTAAATAACTGCCATAAGCAAGAGCCAGAAAAAGAAGAGATGTACGTTTGTTTTACATCATGTTAGGAGTATAAAATGTAGCGGGGGTGGGGAAACCTTTTATTCCCTTCCTGGATTCACTAGATCAAGTTTGCCTCTCCAACACAGGGTGCACCTTCAAAATTTATTCCAAAAAGAGTAATGGTCAGTCAGCACCTCTGCCTCAATTTTCCAGAAATTGTAGCTTTCAGAAAGAAACAGTGAAGTCACTGACAGAACCATTAGTGAGCTTCTAGTCCTCACCATTATGACACTGAATAGACTGTAGAGAAAAAAAAGAAAAAAAAGGTGCAACCAGATGGCAATGAGAAGGGAAAAAAACCTTTCCTTGACACCTGAGCTTAGTGAAATCCAGGTATTACTTTACAGTTCTTCAGTACTACAAAGGCCTTATGTAAGGGTTGTGTGCTATACTCGTAAAAATATTTGAAAAGCAGAAGTAGGACAGTTACCTTTAAATTCCTGCAGTTAGAAGTATTGCTTGCACCTTTGCAAATTCCACTAGGAAGAGGGACCTACTGGGAGAGGAAAACCCACGATCACCTTATGCTCAAACACTTACGGTAAAGACTCATAGTTCTCGTCTGTCACCTACAGCTCCAAATAAAATCCTTGTCAAGACATAGTTTTAAACCACTGTCAAGACAACAACAGTGTGCTTTAATCCAAATTGACTGCGTCTTGTTCTGCTCCTTAAAGCTATGCAATTAGATCTTCTTTTTATCCTACTGAGACAAAAAAAAAAAAAAATGAGCCTGAAGAAAAAAAGCTGAGCACAGCTGACTGCATACCACAGTAGCTACCTGCCTTGTGAAAACCCAGCTTCAAATACCTTTTCTTTTGGGCTAGCGATTATGTTAAAACAGTGTTTCTTTCACTTCCCTTGAAAACTGCAAAGGTCTCTGCGACATTCCTGGAAGGAAAAAAAAAATACCTCTGCATAAGGCCATCTTTTTTCTTTATTCTTTTTTTATCCCTTACCCAGAATTTTTGTTGTCATGACAGCCCTGGAATGCAGCATCTCTGCAATATTGGCTCCAGCCATATTGAAAAGCAGCACAAAGAGGACTGTTAAAAGGTGGAAGAAGAGAGGATTTTGGCCAGCAGTATGTTCATCACAATGCTGAACTTCTACCCTAAGAAAATGCCATGGGATCTTTCATCATGAGGCAGAGCAAAGAATATGTTTGCACGTTACCCAGTTTCCTTGCCTTTTGAAGGAGGAAGGGCAGAGTAAGCATTGCCAGAAACTGATCTTTGGGTCCAGAAATCGTACATATTTTAAACTTGATGATTAGGCCTCTGAATTATTCCCTACAGGTTCAGATTTTTAACAGGCCATCATGTTTTCTGCCAGTTGATAATGTCAGAAACAACAATATTGCTGTTAGTGTTTAACAGGTAATACCACTTATCTCATGGAGTGGGTTTTGTTCCAGATGGGGACTGAAATTTATTTGTGTTAATGATTTAACTTGTTGACAAATAAACATTTGAGGAAAAAAAACCAGAATATAATCCTGGCAAACCACACCATGCCTTTAGCTTTGCCTTAAATTTAAATTCAGCTATTTATTACATTGCTCTTTGCCAGAATTGGACAGTAAACTACTTTCATATTCAGAAGAATGTTTCCATTTAAAATTTACATTTAAAATTACAATAAGATGCTGAGTCTTGTTCTTTCCGAGGAAACTGTATTGCATTACATTAGCTACATCGTTGGAGAAATGGTGCATTCTGCTTCCTGTATCAGTTTCAATTAGCTGGGTGCATTACTCACCCATTTTATCACGGGATGTTAAAGTTAAAATTAGTGTAATTCAAAGTGTCACAAACCACAGCTACAAAATGGATTGGTTAGCTGTTAATTATTTAAATACTGCATCCTGTGCATAATCATTTTCTTACCTACAGTCATGATATATTATTGACAGTTTGGAAGACTAACTCTATTGCTGTCCAGCATAATTCTGAAATATAATTTATAGTGGTTATTTGGAGAACTATATCGAGTACATTAAAGCCATATGGCACTGTGGTTTCATCCCCAAGAGATGCCTCATCAGCTAAGAGAAGCATTATGATCAATATGTATATTACTCATTTTTAATAGAGTGTACTAAGCTGTAGAAGATTACTGTTCCTGCCAGTTACTTGAAAATATGAGGTGCAACAATTATTGTGAGATTGTTGGAGAGTTACAGTATTCTCAAGATATAGAAAATATGTCTTTGTTTTGTTATGTGTAGAGCCTGAAACATTCTCTAGCAGATAAAATCAACCAGAAAAATAGTATGCCTAACTAGACAAGCTAAAACCTATAAAAGGTAAAACTTCATTTAAGATGCAACGCTCAAGCAATTTGCTAAATATGGCTTCTCAGAAGAAAAAAAAAAAAGAGAAAAAGATGAGAACACTATTTGTCATTTATCTTGGCAAGAGGACGTACCATGTACCACAACTATGCCTATTTCACTGCTAAAAATAAAAAGTGGTAAGCACTACAATGATTGTTGCAGCCTTAGCAATACAGAGAATGTTGGATTTTTTAAGTGAGTTGTGTTATGTACACTCATTCCCCAATACATTGAGAAAAATACCACATAAATACCAAGTGTTACATTAACCTCTGACCTGTTAGAAAAATTAGCAACTGCGGACACAGAGTAAAACTGCACTGCTTAAGTAAGGAGATAAAGCTGTAGGCATGAAAAATGAAAATAAAATTAAAAAAAACCCCACAAAGTCAAATTTCAATTATTCAGATGAAGCACGTGAGGGGACATAATTCAGAAGTAGCAGAACTGCAAATACTAGAAAATTGGGTGGGAAGAAGATGAAACCAGGCCTCAACAATGACCGGGGGCGGGGAGAGCAGGAATAAGGAGTGAAAAGGATTGTGCAACAGCAATGACCCATGAAGATAAGCCCTCAGAGCACAGCACCAACAGCACCACACCAATGTGCCTTTGCTGCTTCTGGACCCTTGGGCTGACCTACAGACATTGCATATTAAGCCCCTACTTGAACGTTGGCATTTCAGTCAGCAAACGCCAAAGTCTGTTTCTGCTGCATCATCAGCACCTGCAGCCCGAACTTGGCCTCACACTCCTCTGGAGCTGGTGTGGAGGTCCACCATGCACAAAGCTGGACCACGGCAGCCCCCCAGGGCAGCTGGCATCACACTCCTCCTGGCAGCAATGCTGCCAGGCCACTTGCATGCAACTGGGACAAGCCCAGCTACACCATGAATGTGTAGGGGAGCAATTCCTCCAAGTCTGGACAGATGGGTAAGGGGCAGGATTAGGGAGGTTAGAGTTGGAACAGGGAGCTAAGGACCAGATGGAGAGTTCAGACTTGCGACTGTGTCAAGAAATGCATTTGCACTGTGCTCCACCCAAACTAATAAATCCTTCAGTGGTGATTCAAGTCCAGCTCTTTGATTACTGTCTGGAACTTTCACCCCTTTCTGCTTCAACTATCCGATTCAATGAAAAGATTTTTAACCTGAGTTACTTTACCTTGAAATAGTGAGGATTCAAAGCAGCTCAGCAGTCACTCCCATAGGCTTAATCAACTTTAACTTCCTTTTCAAAAGGGAAAGCTCCTTACAATTAGCTGTGACTGCATTTTCCTAGATTGATCTTTTTTTTCCCCAAGCAATTTTCAATTCTTTTTTGAATGCTTGCTTCAGTATTTTCTAGAAACTAACTACTTGAGAAACAAACTACTTTCGCTCTGAAATATTACCACAGAAGTATGGTACCAGGATAATGAAAAACCACCATAGAAGCACCATAGTAAAAACCTTCAAGTCCCTTCTTTTCTCTCAAACTCCTCAGTTTAACTTGACATCTCAGGATGCTTGATGGCGCTCAGGATTTTTCGATGTGTATGCTCCTACCAGGAACTTCAGCAGTCAGTGGTCTGCTATTTATGAGACACTCACCTGCCCTCTGAAAAAGCTGCTCTCATAAGCTGAAGATGCCACAACTCCCTGAGCAATACAGTAGATGCAAAGAACAGGCTTGCCAGATTAGAAATACCATTTCACTTTTGAGGATGGCTTTAGTTCTTTCAATGTATCTCTTTTACAGAGAAGAACATTCTCCAAACTGTCCTACTTAGATGTACCATAAACCCATTCAACTGGAAAACAACTCTTACAGACAGTGGGAGCTGAGGTTAAGAGGAGTTTCTAAGCATGCACACATTTTTATAACCAATTTACATGCTCTCCCATAATCCTCAGTTTTATCAATTTCTAAACCTCCCATCTGTTCCCTTCTGCACGATCTATATATTACCTTACGCTATTTATCCCTAACAGATTTTTGCATCCTCTGTGTTCCAGTTAGGTTAATGATGCCAATATTTTCCATGAATTTCCAGCCCCTTTGTTTTCTTCATCACTCATCTTGCATTCATACAGATACTTTCAAATACTTATCATTCCCTCTGACCCTTCCACAACACTCCAAGTTTTTATTCCTATTTCACAAATATTCTCTATTAATTTTTCCTTTTTCCTCCTTTAGACCCAGATTGACAGTTCTGGTGCTTAATCCCAGTTCTTCCAATCCCATCAGTCTCTGTCTACTTTATTTTCCCTTCCTTCCTTCCTTTTGCCCTTTCTGGCTTTTATTTGGCTTTGTTCTTTATTTCTCAACCTTTATTCCTGTACCATAGCTAGAGGTTCTTTATGAAGATCTACCTCCCGAGACAGTTCAATGCACTAGTGCTTCTTCTTTTTCTTGCAATTCTGTGTGCCCTGTGAACTATTCATTAAACATGCCTAAATAATTGCTTTACTAAACGCCTCTGCACACCATTTCAAAACACAGGTTTTAATCTATCTCGTGTGCATGGTACCAAATTCTGCTTGTGACACTACAAGTGTTCCTGCAAAAAAAACGCTTATGTTATCTCTTCTCAACATTAATTCATGAGTACTGCTATATTTTGGTTTGGAAGAAGTCCAGTACTGTTATTTTTTAATGATGGAGCACACTTGCTTCCTTTGGGAGATAAAATAGTCAAATTGTAACAAGCTGTTTCGCCTTGCTGCTTCAGGCTGCCTCTGGTCCAAAAGAAGAAATCAAAATAAAGCAAATGCCTCATCTGACTAAATAATCAAGCATAACACTGCTTAGAGAGAGAAGTACAAAGCTGCAGGGCTGAAGAACAAGAAAGAAGCCTGCAAAAATCAGCCTGTGTACATATGGCAATAAGTCTACCTGAAGTTTTCAGCTCTATTTAAAATAGACGAGACAAATCAGTACTACAGAGAAACAAAACCTGATGTACGAAACATGCTGCAGAGGTCCATTTGGAGATACTTAAGAGGAAAGACAAAATTTTCATGAATAGACAAGGAAAACACTGCAGAGAAAAACTTTATACAGGCTCTGGACTCTCACCATTTCAGGGACACTGAATTTCCAAACAATCTCTTTCTCCTCTTGCCAGTTCTTTCAGTGGACGCAACAGTTGACTCTGTAAAGAGAGATGACCATGAGAAATACAGCTGATAAAACTAAAGAAAGGTCTTTATATTGTTACGTTGGAGAAAAAGAATGAGACAGGAAAGGCACAGTTGCTAGACAGTGCTAACTATGCAGCTCAGTTGCAGTTCTGTTAACTGGACTATAATCAAGTATGAGATATTTGATGAGTGCTCAGACTCCAAATACAGTGTTGAAATACAGTTATTACACAAATTAAGAAACTAAATTGTTTAGAATTTAAGACTGGAAGGGCATATCCTAAACATCATCTGCACATACTCTGATACCTCTATAGTCAAATCTCAAACTATAATTACAATATTCTGTTGTAGGAACCAAAAGAAAGATACAGCAAATAACAGCAACTTGGTAATTTATGCTACCAAACTAAACAAGAAACATCACTACACTTGAACTGATATGCTGTTTAGCTGCTATGTAAAAGGGCAGTGCCTCCACCTATTGAGTAACTACATCACAACAGCATAATGGAGTTAAAGGCAGTGCAGAGAAGACCTGTTAAAGGGAAGGAGGGTGTGGAGCAGTTGCTTTATGAGGGACTAAAAAGACTATGTCTCCTTAGTTTGGAGAGAAGAGGACTTACAGGGAATGTGATCAACTTTTGCAAGTTCATGAAGGATAAATTGAATGTAAAACTGTTACTAATCATATCCTGCAGTCCTTGTAGTAGGTGGTCACTCACTGAAACTAGCAAGTGGTCAGTTCACAACTGCATGAATGAAATAATTTTTACAGAGTGGGCACTGAATTTCTAGGATTTGTTGCCAGAAAAGGTTGTGAAGGCAAATAGTATGAGGAGGTTTGAAAAGGGAACAGGCAAATTTAAGGACAACAGGTCCACAAACAGATACTATAAGAAATAGGCATGGATGTGTTCCCCAGCATCCCTAATCCAACAACTGTGAATGCTGACAAGAGAGAAATAGTCTGCAGAGAGAACTCAGGCCCACCTGACCAGCATCTCTTTCTCTACTGTCAGAGAGCTAGATGGACCAACAATGTGACCCAGCAAGGGCTTTCTTATGCTTTTACATGTTAGAAGAGAATTTAAGTCAATTGAGCACCCATAGAAATGAAATTGAATAGATGAATAGTAGCTGACACCTCCACGTTGACAAGGCTATGACCAAAAAAATCCTCTTTATCAGCTGGACTGAATTAGCAAGTCAAAAGAACTATAGTGTATGAGCAGGACAGAGGACTAGTGGAGAACTGCTAAACAGGGAAAAGGCAAAAACGGTCTTTGTAGGCCAAGAGCAGTATCACAAGCCAGAAGTTAGCACCTGAAGTCCCTGAAGGTCTAAGACTCTGTGTAAAGTATAGGAGCTGGCATCACTCACCATCTCCCGTGCCAGATGTATTAGGCTGTGTCCTGGATCCATGTCAGGGTGAGAGTCCAGTAAATGCCACCTGCCTGTCAACATGATTTCCAAGGGAAAAATAATTATAAAACCTTGTCTCAAGGCTTAATACAAATCACATTTGACCTTCTATCTAGAGCCTTTGAGCTGTAACAGTTTGGTAAATACCATCTTCCTGTGACAGGCTAAATACCAGTGAGCAGCATGGCAGCAAACACACATACACTGTGCAACAACGAAGTTTTTGTTAGAAGGAAAAAATTTGTACAAGTTGCAGTTCGAAGGAGGCACTGAGAAATCGAACTATATGACTAGGTACAGTCACACCACTGAAACAGCTCTTTTAGCAAAGAGCCAGCTAATTAAATAAGCACAGAGCCCTTTCATTGCTGTTAACCACCACACACTGCTCACCGTCTCATTTATCCAACATGTGCCAATCTATGTCTTAGCTCCTGGATGGAATAAAAAGAAAAAAATCGTAACAGTCTACCATTAATTATTTTATCTCAGTTACACATGCATGAATCTGGAGTAAATTCAGGGAACAAAGTGGAGACATTTCTGATTCCAAGCCATGTAATTGGGGTGAGGGTTCTGACCACCCAATATGACTGTAGAGAAGTTTTTATGCCCACTTAGGCATGAGTTGCGTGTATTTAGGCAGCCTGCTTGCACCTGGCTTGACTACTATTACTACCACTTCCTTTTTTCCCCTGTCAAATCTTCCTCCCCTCAATGAATGCACTTCACAGTGTTTTGATGGATGGCAAAGAGTAGGCTAAATTTTACCCCAGTTTTGTATATAGAGTTGTTAAGCATCAGAAAGGAGAGTGGCCAAAAGAGCACTGCATGTCATTCTGCAGACCATTAACCGGTAATGTAATCTGCCCTGCTCTGGGTGTCACATCCAAGAAACAACCACAAAACTAGAAATGCAGTTTCTACATTTCCGAACAAGGAAGTACTCTGTGTTCCTCTCCTTACCCTTTATGCAAGCATTACAGTAAGCAGCCAAACAGAAATCAGAGTTTTACACAAAATGTCTCAGGACCTGACAGCAAATCCAAACAGGCATTCAGCATTATGCACTCTGATGAAATTTATATATTATGATCATGTGTTTTTTGTCTATCCTGCTAACTAAACTGTTGTTTCATTTAAATAATTGCCTATCTGTCTCCCCACCCATGTTGAGGAATATGCACAGCACTTTACAAGGATACCCTCAACCTAGACAAAATGTCACAGAAAAAGAAGAGAATTTTCCAAAGAGAGTTTTCTAAGGAAAATAAATGGTATTCACTTTCATGGGAGCTTACCTCTTAGTAGGTATTTCTAAATAGCCGAATTTTTGAATGTTTAGAAGAAGAAATTATTTCTAACACTGAAAGGATCATATACAACATTTTATTTTTAGGAAGCAAAGGATTTGTTCCTCGATTTTGTTTGGTTCGGTTTTTATACACACTTACGATTCTCTTTCCCAAAAGTCTTACAGATAAGCAGGCTAGCAGTGGCTATTGAACAGCTATCAGGGGAGTTCAAGATCAGCAAAAGTCACAATGAAGAGAGAAAGAATCATAAGGCCATGTGATACTGCTGGGGACATTTCTACTGTCAAATATTCCTTGACCTGGCTCTGTAAGACTGCATCCAGTCCACGAAAGCATCTTTAAAATAATATAGATATTACATTGACTTACCTACCCTTCTCTTTAAACATTACTCTTTCACAAGCAATGCTGTGCAAGCAGCACTCGGCATTTGCTTATTTTAGCCATGGTGAACCTGCATCCTGCAAGGTTGGGGAAAGGCACCTGTGTACCCAAATGTTCACAGCTACAGGTTACCTCATGAGGCAAGTGATGTTATAGGATGCAAATAGCCAGTGTTTCCAGCTTGGACGGTCACTTATACAGGGGGAATATAACCCCTTCCATTTTCACAGCATTTTACACAGTCAGCAAGTGCAACATGGTGGAGAACCACAAAATGTCATTAAGCATGCTTATTCTAATTATCAGGTTTGTGGGATTTTTTTTGCATTTTCCACTTTGGTTTGGAGTAATCAGCCATCTCACAAAATTACTAGTGTAGAGAAGTCCCTGTCCCTTTCAACATCTACAATCATAGAACTGTTTAGGTTGGGAAAGACCTTTAAGATCACCAACTCCAACCATTAACCTAACACTGCCAAATCCACCAATAAACCACATCCCTAAGCACCACATCTACATGTCTTTTAAATACCTCCAGGGATGGTAATTCACAACCACTTCCCTGAGCAGCCTGCTCCAATGCTTGATAAACCATTTTGGTGACAAAATTTTTCCCAATATCCAATCTAAACCTCCCCTGGTGCAACCTGAGGCCATTCCTTCTTATTCTATCACTTGTTACTCAGGAGAAGAGACCAGCATCCACCCCACAACAACCTCCTTTCAGGTAGATGGAGAGAGTGATAAGGTCCCTCTGAGCCTCCTTTTCTCCAGGCTAAACAACCCCAGTTCCCTCAGCCACTCCTCATCGGAATTGTGCTCTAGACCCTTCAGTAGCTTCCTTGTCCTTCTTCAGACATGAACTTCAGTGTCTTTCTTGTAGCAAGGGCTCAAAAACGGAACACAGTACTCATGATGGGGCCCCACCAGTGCCAAATACAGCAGGACAATAACGCCCTAGTCCTGCTGGCCATGCTATTTGATACAAGCCAGGATGCTCTTGGCTTTCTTAGCCACCTGGGCACACTGCTGTAGTACAGCTGCCTGGTCGAGCTGGCAGAGCTTCAGCACCCTTTTTGCACACCCTTTTGCCACGCCACGCCCTGGTCACTAGTGCTCGCTAAGGACTTCCTTTATATATATACGGGAGGGCTTGGCTGCCATTGCTCCTTGCCCTGTCCGGGTCTCACCAGCCACTCCTGTGCAAGCTGCAGGCTCCTGACAGGTCTCTCTGCTCCCCCAAAGTTTCCCCAGTTCAGGAAAACCCCCTGTGCACCGTGCTAGAGGGTATCAATTGCAATTAGGAGACATACTCAAACCATTCTCCATGTCTCTTGTTCACCAGTGCACAGCTACGCTGTCCTCACCATGGGATGCACTGCTGTGTTCCCTAAGGGTACAACACAAACAGTCCTAATGAAACTAGCTGCAGAATTAAGAAGAACAATTTCATAATATGATACCAAATACCAAAAACACAAGCAAGTTAAGTGTTTATATAACAGGACTTTTGAAATGAGTGGGTATCTGCCATTGTCTCAAAGGAGTATAGGAATGAGAGTCATATAAAATTAAAAAGCAAAAGTTGCTTATAAAAATAAAAGAAAATGGACTAAAGCAGCAGATGGGAGCTGTAATAAAAAAATATGCAAAGTGCAGATGTATTTCCTATTCCTGTTAAACAGTTAGTAGTAGATAAACTAAGAAAATAGAGGAAGTTCATAATGACACGTTTTTAATTCAGATATTCTAGTAAGAATGTAAAAAATGCATGTGTTGCAGGAAATAATTCACTCTACCACATAGGCAAAGATACTGAATGTCATAGAATCACAGAATGGTTTGGGTTGGAAGGGACCTTAGACATCATCTAGTTCCAACCCCCCTGCCACGGTCAGGGACACCTTCCAGTACCCAGGTTGCTCAAAGCCTCATCCAGCCTGGCCTTGAACCCCTCCAGGGATGGGGCATCCACAACTTCTCTGGGCAACCTGGGCCAGTGTCTCACCACCTTCACAGTAAAAAATTTCTTCCTAATATCCAATCTAAATCTACCCTCTTTTAGCTTTAAACCATTACCACTCATCTTATTGCTATACTCCCTGATGCAGAGTGCCTCCCCATCTCTCCTGTAGCCCCCTTCAGGTACTGGAAGGCTGCTTTAAGGTCTTCCTGAAGCCTTCTCTTCTCCAGGCTGAACAATCCCAACCCTCTCAGCCTGTCCTCATACAGAAGGTGCTCTAACCCTCTGAGCATCTTTGCGGCCCTACTGAATTTGCTTTTTGTATCTCTTCTTTATGTATTAATTAGGATTTTTAAAACAGAAAAATGGAAGAAAAATGAAAGGAAAAGAGAAAGAAATTGGGTCCTATTCTGGCAAAAAAACAAGCTGGATTTCCTAGGCATTTACATAACATAGTGCTATTTTCACAGATAATTTCAAATTTTACAAATGGTCTTTTTCATTGCAATTTTTCAAGCCAATTCTGTTAAACATAGTAACTGAAAGCTTTCCATACACTCACTGATATGAAAAAGTTTTTATTTTTCTCATCAAAATTTTCTCTTTTCCTTTGTTTCCTTTCCATTCCATAACTTAAACCAACAAGTGGAAGTTCTACTCTTAAATAAATCTTTTTCCTATTTCTTCCAGTATCACATACGTTTTCTATATAGTCAAGCTATTCATGTTTCAGGTGGTTTTGTGAGGTTTTTCTTCCACTTAGATATTACCTTCTTCAACCTCCTCATCATTTTAGGCTTCCTCTCATGTCTTAGACTCAGATCTAAATGTGCTTATAAGCCAACCCGACCCTTCTAATACTCCTGAGTCATGTCTTAAATACAAGTGGTGTAGTACATTTGCCTGGGTTGGAAAAGACTGAAAATTGGATGCCACAGGGAGATAAACTTGGCTACTCATTTTAGCAGGCCTTCAGCTAAATTTGTAACAGATTTAAGGAGAGCCTAAAACTCAGGGGTAATAGGTACACACAAACTGCACCGGTATGCAGTTAGGAAACCTAAGAGGTTTCAGTACAGGAGTTAGCTACCAATACATAAACCTTTTGCTCCTAAAGGATCCAGACAACTGGGTTTGTGTACAAAAGGGAACTGTTTATTGTTCTTCCTTGTAAATGCATGGCAGTAAGATCCGGGCATAAAGCATGCAGTTTAAGCAATGAAGGCAACTACATGGACCTATCTGCCCCTGCTGGCAGTGTCAGGCATCAAAAATCAGACCCAACAAAAAGATCCTTCCTTGAGGAATTTTCTGATGTGAAACCTGCTGGAGCCTAGGGTCAGCCTGGACTGAGACTGAGCTCGGGTTGCCATGGAAGGCACTATGAAACTCAGTGCCAAATCTGTAGGAACACCATGGGCTCTGATATCGCCTGGGCATAGCCATCTGGGGTTTAACACAGCCCAAGTGTTTAGTGGCTTGTTTTAGCTGATGCAACCTGTCTGTTCCACAGCCTTTCCATAAGAATTTCAACTTCCAATGCCCTCATGGTTTACCTTTCACTGATTTCAAGCCCTTGAAATCCACCAGATGTGAATACTTACAAACAAACCCATTTATCTTAGGAAGATGAACCAAAAGCAAATACAAAAATAACCCTGCATACAGGATAAGAGTTCCCTCTGACATCTCTCTCTGGAAATAAAAAATGCAAGACAAATTCTTATTTCATATTCTTATGATCCAAGAATAATTTTTCTCAGTCACAGTTTTAAAGGAGTTGAATGGCTATCAATAGAGCTTAACAACACTGTCAACAATTTGCTTTCAATTACAAAACTTGGGATGAAAAAAATAGTTCATTCTTATCACAGGGATCTCCTACAGCTCTTTGTTTGCTTTACCTTCTGCAACATAACAGCTTGTTGCTATGGTATTATGTCAAACAAGCAAAAAGCACTCCTTAGTCCCTCAGTTCTAAACCCTCTGCATCCTCTGCCTGGGCTTGGTCCCGAACGGCAATTGCCAATTTCTACAGAGCACACAGCCAGTTGCTGCAAATGCACTCATCTTGTTTACTCAGCTTCTGCTCTCCTATTTCCTGAGCAAAAAGTCAGTGCCCAGGAACTTTAATTGCTGATCTCTGTTCACCTGCCAGATAGCAAAAGAAAAAACGTAACCAGTATTTGTTCTACAACCACCATATACTGGAAACTACATACTGCAACTACATCATTAATAGGATTTGTTAAGGTTGGAAAGAATATCTAAAACAACCTATAATTTCTCTGACAGCTCCAACTGAAGGGCAAATTTCTTTTGCCTGTTCTACCCTGTGGAGCTTTAATTGCATGCTTATACCCAGAGGACCAAATTATACTCTCAGTTACAACCGTGATATAATTAAAGTTAATGGAGTTGCTCAGGTCTAATTGAGAGCATAGTTTATTGCAGCAAATGTTACATGACAATAAATCATCGAGAAGGATTCCAACCATCAGCTTTATATATCATTCAGTTTCCATAAATCTGAGTTAAGTCTTTAAATAAAGCTCCACTGTAGTTGGTAATGGTTGTCCTCCCCAAAAATCAATGGCTAAATAGTAAGCACATAAACAGAGTAGCCAACTCACCACTTCTATCAGCTTCAAATACTATCCTGAGTTTTTGCGGTTTGTTGGGGTTTTTTGTTTGTTTTTAATCAATTTAAAATTAGTATAATGCAAAGAATCCTATTTACAAACTGTCACCTGGTGAAGAATCAGTGCCATGTACATTATACATACTGTGCACTGCAGAAACAGATTCCTGCCTGCCTGTGTGTGCATAGCAGAGAGAAATGGCTCATCCTCATCTCAAATATATTACTATGCTGCAAGTAAAAGCATCATTCTAGCACCTGTGGACAGAACCAATACAACTGAGTTTTATCTCAACTAGCCAGGACAAATTTGCCCATCTGAAAGCCATTATGTGGTAAAGTGTGACCAGAGACACCAACCGTAGCTGCGTCAGCTTCTCCACTAATGCCACAGCACCCACAGTAAAACCAGCCGTTTTCTGCAATTACATCCTTCAAAGGAGGGTGGATAGGACCTAGAATATCCAAAGTGAAAAGCTTTGAATGTTCAAATGTCACATCCATTTAGTAGATGTGAATGTGTTTGGAAATCTGTATCACCGTGTTCTTACAGAAAACACATTATCACTGTCACAGTTGCACAGATCTGTACCGTTGTTACCCCTTCAACTTGCCACAGGCCCACCAACCCACAGTGGGTCCAGATTATATAGTTAATGCTCAGGAAAGCTTCTCCCTTTCATTTCATTTTGCCTCGCATTTCTTTTTTTTGCTTCACTGTGCATTTTAACACCTTTGGAGATAGAGTATTTAACTTCCAGGTCTGAATTAGTAAGAAAAACTTTTTTTGGTGTGCGGCTGTGTGATGTCTTTATTCTCTTTATGTGCTCCTGGTTTGCATAAGATGTTTCAGAAATTGCTGTTGTCAAAAACCACTTTCTCCTCTGGGATTGTTATTATCACAGGGAGTCCTACTGAGCAGAAACCTTGTCCCCAGCTATTAAATAATTCTTCTTTCTTTAGTTCACCATTTTCATTCTGTAAGCATTGCTCAACCACACTGTAGCTTTTACAACACAGGTCTGAATGGAAGGATTTTTTTTCCCTTTTTTTTGTGAGCAACGCATAATATCAGCTTTTAAAAGCAAAGCAAAAGATTACCTTCAGTGGCAGCGAGTGATAATTGTGCCATTAACAGTCCTATGTCCCATGCTTATCTAGTGCCTGAAGGCCTCCAAATTTCAGGCTCCAGCTCACTCGAACTTCTCTGTTTTACTGCCTGAAGGGAAGAAAAAGGTAGGTCAGGATGAAGATGAGATGAACTGTTTCAAGCTCCATTTGGCCTTATTTATGCGAAGAAAGCATGGTTTCCTGTACCACTTCTTCTGAAAGGAGTAGGCAGGCAAAACATTTAAGAACTCTTACACAAGAGATATGTCTTCAAGTACGCTGTTGGCCAGCAAATTGGAAAGCACATCATGTCTACTCACCCACATTTGTTTTTCTGTTGATATTTTGTAGTGCTTCACATCACTATAGCTGTTTAAGATTTCTTATTTCAAGTATAGCCAACAGTTGGAGACTGCCTGTCTGGTTCTACCAACACTGAGCAATTTTTCAGTCCTCAAAGGTACTTAATATTATTGTCTATATATATAAAACCATATAAGTGTGTGCATATATATATCTATGGAAAGATATAAATATAGATGCATGAAAATGGATATAAACAAAACAAAGAGACGTTACTTATTTTAAAGGCCCGCCTTTACACTGTTTTCTCTCAGAGTTGACTTTTTTCTGCTTCAATACTCCTTCTTCCTCCCCAGGTCTACGCTACTGTAGATTTACATACAATTTGCCTTCAAGTACTTCCAGTTTCTGGGGTTTGTTCAGCTTTGTACACACCAGAGATGGCTTTCCAGGGTTTCCTGCTAGCTTCCTTTGCTCTTAAGAAAACTGACCTGTGCAATTCCAGTTATGTTCTTGCAAGGTCACAACAAAAAGCTCAATTTGTTCATTTACAGGAAAGGAAGACTTTCTTCTTGTTTTTTCCTCATATGCTGAAGTACATTACCATTCTCTCTGCTGCAGATAGATCCTAACAGGTTCATCAGGTGCATAGGTGCAGCATACACCTTTCTTGAACTTCTTACACACCAAAGCATGGCCCTGCACAAATGGTTAAGTACTGGCCCAAGCTGACAGCTGAATCACATGGCCAGTCAGAAGACTGTGCTGGCAAAAAAGGAGGAGGAATTCAAATGTCTGGCCACGGAAGGAAATGAGCCAGCAGCAGCTGCTAAAGCCAAAATCAATGGGCTGCTTGGGGATCCAGCATCATGGCTGGCATGAGCCAGACCTGCTCCACCATAAACTAATGGGGCCTCTGGGAGCTGTTGTCAGCTACTGTCTGTGAATCACTCCAGGACCTCCTGTTCCCCTCTGTAGGCAGTATGCATCTTTGAGGCTTTTGATCACATGGAGATTTTGGTATGTGACTCAGAAAAAAAAAAAAAAAAAAGAGAGCTAGGCCAACCCTGCACTGACATCCAAATACAATACACGTCTTGCAGCATATGTATCTGTCTTTCACACTAGAGGGAATGACTGAAATCAGACACTTCTGTGCTTAGATTTTTTAAGCCAAAGCACTGGTATTCTCTTGGGAAGATTAAGCCCTATTCCACTTCCAAATATTAAGCACAGAATCATGCAACACTCTTTTCTGAATACCATGAGTTGCTGTATCTGCAACACAGTTTGGGTAACAGAAAAACATCTTTTAAACTGATGGTTTACTGCAGAAACTTTTTCAAGGGACCATCGTCATCACTAGGTCAATACTTCAGTGGATTTTAACAAGTATTGGCATGAGGCACAAAACACAAAGACACGAAAATATTACTGGAAAGTAACTAAAAAGTTACTAGCAAATATAGTTATTACTGTCACTAAAGGTTACCAAATGATCAATTATGTTATATTTTCAACTTAATTAACTGGTACTGTGGGGTTTTCAACATAAACACACAAGAGGCTGAAAAATTAAAGGTTTAGGAAAGCACAAACTGTAAATACTTATTCTATATTTGTACACTCCATTATATAGCATTTTTAGGAGAAACACGTGACACTAGAAGTCACAGCACCTACATACTATTTACAGAGAGTGCATAGATACTGTTTACTGTCCAATAATTTGATTGGTATTTTGTGGATAGTGAATAAGAAATAAGAAGTATAAATGGATTCTACTGGGCCTGTGAGATCTTATATGGCTTTAGAAATGTTTCAAAATGCCGCCACTCCTATAGACAGGAAGAGATTATTTGCTTATTTATTTTTTCAGTAACTCTCTGTTCATCCAGGACTGCATCAGACTGTCGCTGTAATGTCTAGTCATTTTCCAGCAAAATTATGTGCTACCTTGCAATTTTTTCCAACTTCTGAACATTTTTGAGTTTTTGTAAGTATTACAATCATAAGAGCATTTAGTCTAAGGATGCTTGAAAAGACTATCATGGGAAAGCTAGGTTGAATAATCAGGTTCTTGCACTGAGTGTTTAGTGTGGCACATGTGCTGGTCATTCTTATTTTATCTGGCAACAAGTTCCATAGTCTTAGTCCAGCTCCTGTGAACATTTTGTTTCCTGTGGTTACGAGTCTTTTCCTATGTTGTTGACAGCTTCATTTTTCCAGAGAAGCAAAGCTGTAGCATGAGGTCATCTCGGTTCATCTGCTATCCCACAAAAAAGGAGGAATAGAAAGATCTAGTGTACTACAGCTGTATGTTAAAACATACTTAGAGACATAATGTGGGACATATTATAATATATAAAACACCCATATATACTCATTTCCCAGGAGAAAAATTATAATGCATTGACTTATGTCAAATTATGTGATTAATATATTAAAGTAAATTCATTCTTTCCAATTTTATACAACTTAATAGGCAGCAAAATAAAAAAAATTAATTAAAAGTCATACAATGTATATACTAAAATGCATTTCTCATCTTCACTCTAAGCCACTACATCACGTCTTAAATCAACAATTCTTGGGGACATGTTATCTTTTGTTTGTACAAGACCTGCCCTGTACAGGCACAGTATGATCTGAGTTTCCAGCTAAGGCTCTTAGTCACTGCTGAGATTGAAGAAATAATCATTACTGTTGTCATTGGTATTGTTTCTGGCAGTGTAGGAGAGCTTCCCACAGGCGGATGCCCCTTCCTTTCATTCCCCCTGCTCACGAACCTTTCTACCTCAACTGGAATATGCATATGAAGCAAGACAAAGGTATAAAGCACAGGAAAACATTCAGAACCAGTTAGTCTGGGGCAACTTCTGAAACCCAGGATATATCGATGAGAATTTCACCTGAAGAGGGCCAGGATTTCACCTTGTCAATTTACCGTCTGCAAGGCCTGTTGTAATACAGCTCATGCCAACTCCAAACTCAACATCTACAATTTAACAGTTCCTTTCAGAGAGAGCAGAGAACATCCAGAGTTAAGGGCAGGGCTGAGTCCAGTCCCACAGATAGATTCTCTCCCCCGTCATGCACCACGCGGGCTGGAGATGGAGGCTGTATAGGGAGAGGGACGTATGCATGCCCCACGGTGCTATAGAGAGCTGTTCCCAGAGGCCCAGCTGAGCTCCCCGAGTTCAAGCTGAGCAGCTAAAATCAAGGTGTGCGAGATGAAGCTGCACTATTCATAGCATACCAGGCTGCATGGTGCCCTTCCAGCTATCATTTCAATCAAAACAAACACTTACAAAATGAATAACTGCCTTGACTATTTAAACCGTTAACCTTTTTTTAACATTGCTGTTTATAATTAGATTTCACAGAAAGCCAGACTGGTGGGTTTCTCTGAGCTTGACATTTTTATCATGTGAAATATGTTGGATCGGGTAATCGTAAGGCCTTAAGGTCAGGTAACATGACTGAATTGCTGTTAGTAATTAAATACACAATAAATAACAGTATCTGCTGTAGCTAGAAAAGATCGTGTAGGTAGCTTCATGTTCTGTTTTATAAATCATATTAAAAAAAAGTGCATGGGTTGTTTTATATTAAACACGGTGGTTACATGTGCCAAAGATTTATTAGTCCAGTCTGTCTTATGGTGAATGGCTGCAGTCCAGATTCATGTGGTAGAATAATAAAAATTTTTAAATGGCTGTAGAAGTTGATGGACCAAAATGGAGTTAGCTACCCAACTGGCTGCCAGTGATGTCATAGCCCTGGCTGCAGCTCCATACATGTTTACGAGAGGTTTATTCCCCTTAATTTCCACTTATATCGTAATAACAATCAGACACGCTAAGCAGCCTGTTTCTAAAAAATCACTGAACTTTCCTGGTGACCGTCATCTCCTTCACCCTGAACCCCGTGCCTGCAAATGCACCCCTGAGTTTCCTTGCCTCTCAGGGCTGATCAGCCTTTGCCCAGCCACTCTGCTGGAAAGGCAAGGCTGTGTTTAGGGTTAGGGTTTAGGTAGGCTATGGAAGAGCTTTCTGTTCCAAGCACTTAGCATGAGACCCTGCAAACACTTAAACACGTGTATGATTTCCCTTTTGCATGTAGCCCCACTCACTTCAATGCCACTATTATGTGAACAAAGTTATAACTCTGCTTAAAAGTTTTCATGAGACTTACTACATATGTTTTCAGAGTCCAAGAATGCTGATGGCTCTTAAAGAAAATAAAATTAAATAGAGAGACGCACGATTTGGACTACATTCAGGATTTTCCCTAATTGCTTTAATCAAATTCCCACTAGGTATTAAACTGTCTACGTTAGCTGAATTCCACTGGTCATTACTGCCTGGCAGTGGTTAATGTATCAGATTTTCTTCTCTTTGTTTTTCTTACACATGGGTGTATTACATACAGACATTACTGGGATGTCTGGTAGCCTCCCAGAGAAGTTGCCTTAATTTAATGACAGGAGCTTTTTAAATATGCTATTTTATATTTCAAAATGGCTGCAGAAACAAATTTTGGTCTACCTTTTCAGAGTATTCACATCATGCAACCTGTTGCATGAATTTTGAATGGTACCTTGTATTTCTATCTGTATACTGTGTAGGCTCCGTAGAGTACAAGTACATCTAGTGTTAAAAACTCTAGATGCCAAAAAAACATTAGCCTTCTTATTGTTACAATAATAAATACATAAATAAAATCAGAAGGGCAAAATTTGTTCACATTAATTTTATTTTTTGTCTTTTTAAAACTCCTTTACTTTATAGATATATTACTGCCTTCCATTTAGCACTACTAAACAATACTTTAGGCATCCCTTTTAATAATCTGTTTCTTAAAAAAAATTCCAAAGGGATTTTGGTATGGTTGTTTTTCCGGTAGAAACCGTTTCTAACCACAGTGACTGCAAAACAATTTGATTGCCATGTCCAAATAGTAAAGAGGTCTTGTGTCAATATCACGTCTCAGCATTCCCTGAGGAGCAGACACTTTGTCTAAACTGAATTATAAATAATACTCTAATGCAGGAAGTAATAGTCTAGTAGCGGTTTACTCTTAATGTCATAGTTTTGTTTATTAGTTTTGGCTGTTTGATAAATAGAGAGAGGTTTTAATTTAACATAATAGTTCTTGCATAGATAGAGAGCCATTACTGGTGCAGCCAAGCAATATCCCTTCCCATGGGAGACCCTGTCAAAAAAGGAAACAATATCAATTTAATTATTTTGCTTTCTGAACACACTGCAGCTAAGGGCCTTGGGTATTGACTTAATATTTTTCTTCAATAAATGTAGCATGCATTATGGCACCAAGTTTAATGAACCTTTACTCTTTTTTTTAAACTGAGAACTGAAGGATTCTTTATTAAACAGACATGTAAAGGACTATATTAGCTTTCTTCAATACAGTTATGATTTTTCTACCAGCTCTGTAATTTCATTGTAAACTATAGCAAAACACCAGGGATTTCACATACAGGAGTGTTTAATGCTCAAAATGTTTCTNTTTTTAAATATGCTATTTTATATTTCAAAATGGCTGCAGAAACAAATTTTGGTCTACCTTTTCAGAGTATTGACATCATGCAACCTGTTGCATGAATTTTGAATGGTACCTTGTATTTCTATCTGTATACTGTGTAGGCTCCGTAGAGTACAAGTACATCTATTTGAGGGATTTCCCTGCAAACTGAAAATTGGAGAGTCTGGTGTGCACTAAGCAAAATACTATATTGAAGGACACACTGAGTTTCTAGTGTTAAAAACTCTATCTGCCAAAAAAACATTAGCCTTCTTATTGTTACAATAATAAATATAATGTTTACATTAATTTTATCTTTTTGTCTTTTTAAAACTCCTTTACTTTATAGATATATTACTGCCTTCCATTTAGCACTACTAAACAATACTTTAGGCATCCCTTTTAATAATCTGTTTCTTAAAAAAAATTCCAAAGGGATTTTGGTATGGTTGTTTTTCCGGTAGAAACCGTTTCTAACCACAGTGACTGCAAAACAATTTGATTGCCATGTCCAAATAGTAAAGAGGTCTTGTGTCAATATCACGTCTCAGCATTCCCTGAGGAGCAGACACTTTGTCTAAACTGAATTATAAATAATACTCTAATGCAGGAAGTAATAGTCTAGTAGCGGTTTACTCTTAATGTCATAGTTTTGTTTATTAGTTTTGGCTGTTTGATAAATAGAGAGAGGTTTTAATTTAACATAATAGTTCTTGCATAGATAGAGAGCCATTACTGGTGCAGCCAAGCAATATCCCTTCCCATGGGAGACCCTGTCAAAAAAGGAAACAATATCAATTTAATTATTTTGCTTTCTGAACACACTGCAGCTAAGGGCCTTGGGTATTGACTTAATATTTTTCTTCAATAAATGTAGCATGCATTATGGCACCAAGTTTAATGAACCTTTACTCTTTTTTTTAAACTGAGAACTGAAGGATTCTTTATTAAACAGACATGTAAAGGACTATATTAGCTTTCTTCAATACAGTTATGATTTTTCTACCAGCTCTGTAATTTCATTGTAAACTATAGCAAAACACCAGGGATTTCACATACAGGAGTGTTTAATGCTCAAAATGTTTCTAGTTGTACATTACTAATCACAAAGGATTTGGTTTAAAAAAAATGTTTTAAGCAGTACAATATTTTCAAGAGTTACCAAATAAAAAAAAAATTGGCTAAAAAAAAAAATTTACTCTCCAAAATACATTTGAGAGGCCTAATTATCATGCATGAGCTCCTATTAGAAGGTTAGTAGTAGCTGTAGAAAATTACTCTTGGATTATTGCTTCCTGTACAAGGGAGTGTTATTCAAAACATAATGGAGACAAATCCATTGCTCGTTGAGTGTCGAAATGTTTGTGACTATAGAAGGCCAGGCATTGGACATTGACCCCACAGTCATTTAAAAGCCTCAGCGAGGCTGTGTGGTTTCTGCACCGAATGTGTTTTCTGACAGTACTGAAGAAGTACTCCACAGAGCTGGTATGCCAAGTGTCTTGAAGATTAATCTGTATTTACGTTAACAGTGATTTCACATTACATTGATAAGAGGACAAATGACAGACTGCGATGATACGGTAATCTCTGTGATACAAGCACTTACAGTTTGGAAGCATTTGTGTTTAAGTGGTAGCTATATCTATAGTTATGGCTGCCAAAGAAGGTTCTTTATCTGCTCTGTTTTCAGTTGCTCATGAGTTTTTCAAAACAGATATTTCAGCCTGATACGTCCCATGCCAGTTATTTTGCCAAGGCTAAAATGTGCAGGATAGACTGGTGAAATTTTTGAGAAATGTCTTGTCCAGAGTTACCCTTCCTCTCTGCCCCAACTACTTTTTGAAGAGATGTAGCACTATTATGCTGTGAAGAGAAAATTTAATTTACAGGCTAAGATGACTAATGTACTCTTAAGATCTTCTCTGAAGATCCACCCACATTGGAATACATCAGTTCAGGCTTAAGACACATTCAGTAGAGCTTATTAGGGGCTTTCTACTAGAATGTTTTCACAGATAATTTTCTAAGAGCAAGCTGCAGCTCCCAGTAGTCCCCCAAAACAAACAGGAATGGACCTGGGCTGCACTTGGAAACCCGCGTGGCTTGCATGAACAACTTTCTACCAAGAAATACAGCAGAAGGTGCTACTAGTCACTCTTATCTCAGAACAATGCATCAAACTGGGAGTTGGAGATGACCTTGAGCTGTAAACTGGCCCTTTCTACTAATGATAATTCAGTACTATGGAATAAGCTCTCCTAAAAAGATCTGTCAAGGATTTTTATTACTACTTTTATTATTATTTGTCTATAGTTCTGCAAGCCCTCCAAAACACGATTTTCCAGTTAGAAACACAAGAGAAAAGGTGTGGGATGGGGCACTCAACTGAAGCGAAAACGTCAAACATTTTCACAGAACATGGATTTTCAGTGGACATTTCATTTGGTCAAAAAAAATCCATTTTCTCTCCCATAGCCATTACAAAGGAAACGATTTAAATCAACTCTACTAACTTCCCTTTGCTAGAAATAAACAGCAGCCATCCAATTTTATTAAAGAGGCACCTGAGAGGTTGCACAGGAGAAACTAGCAGGACTTCAAGCTGAATTAATATTTTTAATACGGCCAGTGACTGCCATGTTTGTTTTCAGCATGCGTTTTGATTAGTTTGATGTNAAAACAAACAGGAATGGACTTGGGCTGCACTTGGAAACCCGCGTGGCTGGCATGAACAACTTTCTACCAAGAAATACAGCAGAAGGTGCTACTAGTCACTCTTATCTCAGAACAATGCATCAAACTGGGAGTTTGATGACCTTGAGCTGTAAACTGGCCCTTTCTACTAATGATAATTCAGTACTATGGAATAAGCTCTCCTAAAAAGATCTGTCAAGGATTTTTATTACTACTTTTATTATTATTTGTCTATAGTTCTGCAAGCCCTCCAAAACACGATTTTCCAGTTAGAAACACAAGAGAAAAGGTGTTCACTCAACTCAAGTGAAAAGGTCAAACATTTTCACAGAATGTGGATTTTCAGTGGATATTTCATTTGGTCAAAAAAAATCAATTTACTCTCCCATAGCCATTACAAAGGAAATGATTTAAATCAACTCTACTAACTTCCCTTTGCTAGAAATAAACAGGAGGCATCCAATTTTATTAAAGAGGCACCTGAAAGGTTGCACAGGAGAAACTAGCAGGACTTCAAGCTGAATTCATATTTTTAATATGGCCAGTGACTGCCATGTTTGTTTTCAGCATGCGTTTTGATTAGTTTGATGTACCCTCTATATAGATCACTGTGCTCCTCCAGTTTCAGAATTCTAACCAGAATTTCCAGTTGCCAACAGTTATTTCCTATACAAAAGGGTCTGCATTTTTGGATCACAACCTCTCCTCCACACTAGTTTATAACAAAATCATCATATTTACTATGGACACCAAAAGCAAAATATCTACAAAACAGAAGGTAACTTGGCTAATTTTCAGGGGTTTGGTTTCATTAGGCAAACATTGTTAATTGGTATGATTCGCTTATTCCTAAAAGCTAGGCAGTTCAGTTCTAAAGATCTTCATCAAAAGAAGCGGTATACTTGTAAAATCCAAACCTCAAAGCTTAAAAATGCTAAAATTTACCTTCCCCTGTATCCACTGGGGAAGATTCCACAAGAAATTAGGATCCATTTCAGCAACTTTTAGATGACGGAAAACTAGGCATAAAGTCATTTCAGCTTGTCATTTGTTTCAGTGGATAGAGAACATGAAAGACGCAAGCAGGGTAGATGAATTGATTTCCAGTGAAATACCTTTCTCTTACTGAATATCTTAGGCTGGATTACTAACTTGAAAACGAAAAATTGAAATAAGTTAATTGATTCCTACTTCCACAGTTTTGCAGAAATCCCCAATCAATCTGTGAGGGAAGGCAAGGGAAGGAAAGGGAGTTCAAATGGAGAAAGATGTACAACAGGATGTTTTGAAAAAGTTTTGTGGAATAAAGGGAAATTCTGTCTGTTCCACATAATCCTTTTCACCCTCAGGCCAGGTTTGTTTGATGGACTTTGGTGCCTGAGAGCAAGTCTGTTAGGGACACTGACAATGTCTGCATCATCCTGCTCTGAAGTGCTGCAGTGAATGCACTCCACAAAGCTCTGCTTTGCAGGCTCCCAGGCCATCTCTACAGCTGTGTACATATACCTGTGTTGCCTGTCCAAAAGACTACTCTCAGAGACACAGTACAGACACTGCTGCTTGCTTAAGCCAGCTCCTTTTACCACTAGCTACATGCCCCATGATATGCTGTCCTGAATTAGCTGCTTCCCTTATTTGATATGGTTACCCTTGTTTTTTTCACATGAACAAGCTCCTACTAAGAAAGTTATTGTCTTTCAAGAAGACAACCATCCTCAGTCCCAACCATCGTGATTGGACACTACAGATGTGGAGCAGGAACTCAGGAATGTTGTCTTCTACAACGAAACACAATGAGGTCCACTCTCTGGATCTCGCAGAGGAATTGATTGCCACATATCACCAGGAAAAATAATTTGAAACATCAATTCAGGTATACACCACAAATCATCACATACTTTACAAAATCTACTGAAGTTGCATTCAAACAGTTCTAAACCCTTCCACAGCATTCAGATACTTCTAGTACAATTTTGGAAAGAACTCCATAAAAGCAAGGGTAAGTGACAGATACCTATGTGTATCAATCTGGTGACTGGGTACATCGTGTTCTTTGTCAAAATCTGCACCAAACCCTAGAGACAACTGCTTTCAAAACATTATCACAAAGGACAAGGAAACACTGCCTTCATTGTTTTTAAGTAAAATGGGTCATCTTAAGAGTCTATCCTGAAAAAAAAAAGTTCCAGTTTTAAAATGTCATCACATTGCTCAGTTTAAATGCTACAAAGGGGATAATGGCAGTCTAGTGATCCTTTCCTCCTCTAACAATTTAACCTTCATTTGAATTTATTTATGGGTTTTGCTTACAGTGAAATGCTTCGAAAAGTAACATGTAAATCTAATGACCAATTCTTCACACATCTGACCAAAGGGGTGACCTATAGCACAATGAGTTTCCTCCTCAATTAACTCAATTCCTTTGAAGCCCAGATAATGAAGAGCTCCCATTGTCGCTGTGTTACCGAAAAGGTTACCAGGATAAGACTTGGCTCTCAGACTACCTTCTTGTTTCATAAAAGAGGCCCTTCCTTTGCAGCTGGTTTCTCATCTTACTGATTACCTGCTACATGAGAAATTTCAGTCTGGCTTCAGGCCTGGATACAGCCCAGAGGCTTCTGTCAACAGGGTTTGTTATAATTTACTTATTGTAATTCAGAATCCCATTAAACCAGGTCTTTATCTGGCTTGCTGCATTGAAAGCATTTGGTACTGTTGGTCAGTGAATGCTGGACCACCTTCAACACCTTATGAAACTTTCAGCTTGCAAGTTAACATGAGGCAGGCTCCGGTTCTCAAAGATGTAAGTATATGCTTAAGTCCTAATGTAATGAATGGGACTTAATACCTGCTAAAAGTTAAGCATGTGCTTATGCACTTTTATATATAGGGTAGATTACCCTGCACCTACAGAAATGTTTTGGAGCCTTGGAACTTTATTTCTGAAAGAAGAGGTTTTTTGTAACTTTTAAAAAACAATTTTCACACCCTTTCTGAGAAAAAAAAATATTTTTCATGAAAGAATTTTCACTGCGCTCTGTCAGGCTGAGAAGTCTTTCAAGGCTTAATGAAAATGTTTAAATAGAACTGTGAAAAGCGCAAGTCAAACTGCATTTTTTTTCCCTAGGCTTAGTTGCAGAGGCCAAAACCAAATAACTTTTGGACATTTGCTAAAGATCTTGTTCATCTGTGTCATACTGACACAATATCCCTATGTTCATCCAGAATCCACTTGCACTTTTCATTAGTCCATAATTTGGGATTTATTCCATAAATTATCCTAATAAATGTGGTTCAAAAATGAGATCAGCCTCTTGACCAGAGGAAGAATGATTGTTACTCCTCTGCTGCCTATTCTGTCTCAATACACATATTTAAATATAAACAAAGGAAAACACATGTAACCTTTTTCAGTAAAGGAATCATTTGTGAATTATAAGCAACAATTCGGGTTATAAATGGTACAAAGAAACTGACAAAAACTGGAAAACTAACCTCATCTTCATTAGTTCTAGTGACAGCATATATATCTTCACATAATTCAAGCGCAAGGCCCTGCACATGGGTCAGGACAACCCCCAGTATCAATACATGCTGGGGGATGAAGGGTCTGAGAGCAGCCCTGCAGAGAAGAACTTGAGCGTACTGGGAGATGAAAAGCTGGAGATAACCTGGCAATGTGCGCTTGCAGCCCAGAAAGCCAACCATGTGCTTCATCAAATGAAACGTGACCAGCAGGTCAAGGGAGGTGATTCTCCCCCTCTACTCCACTCTGGTGAGATCCCACCTGCAGTACTGCATCCAGCTCTGGAGTCCTCAGCACAGGAAGGACATGGACCTGTTGGAGCAAGTCCAGAGGAGGCCACAAAGATGGTCAGAGGGCTGAAGCACCTTCCATATGAGAGGTCCTCCAGGCTGGGAGAGTTGGGGTTGTTCAGCCTGAAGAAGAGAAGGCTGCAGAGGGACCTTACTGCAGCCTTTCAGTACTTAAAGGGGTTTTATAAGAAAGATGGGGACAGACATTTTAGTAGGGCATGCTGCAACAGGACAAGGGATAATGGTTTTAAACTAAAAGAGGGTAGATTTAGACTAGATATAAATTTTTTTTTTTACCGTGAGGGTGGTGAGGTGCTGGAACAAGTTGCCCAGAGAGGGACTAATGACCCTTAAAGGTCCCTTGCAACCCAAACTGTTCTATGATAATTTTCACATCCCTCCTAGAAAAGGGGAAATCAAGGGATGCAATTAATGCCATTTAAAACTTGTATTCCAGATGTCTCCTCTTTCTGTATAAGAAAAAACTAACACACATCTTTTGCTGGTTCAGATTTCATCTACACAACAAGAGAGCTGTCTTTCCTTTACACAACATATACTAGTAGGAAAGGAAAAATCTCCAAAGCAGTGGGGAGACACAAAACTGGAATATTACATTGCAGTAAAAACACCAACTAAGAGATTAGAAGTAGTGCTTTATAAAACACAAGAGTCAAAAATCAGTTTCCTGAGCCTCCTAAAGGAAATATCAGTAAGTTGGCTAGTCTACTTTTCATTATCACTTCATGCTTTAGGAGTTGTTGTTTTCTCCCTATAACCCCCTCTTATCCCCTTTTTATTTTAAGTCTTTGTGTCCAAAATCTGTTAATGCATTTATTGTACGCTTTAGGGACATATTCAAACAGTAACAACTTGTATGAGTGCTTTAAATTATCCTGAAGAATGCAAGCACAATTTAAGATGCTTCTGGCCCAAATCATTAATGAGGTTACACACCATTAATGGTGGAATTCTCCTGCACAATTTACTCTAAAGAAGCATGGAATACACATAAAAATTGATGCCCTACAGTTTTGTTTTTCAGAGAAATTTCTGTAAGGCTGCAATAAGGTCACTACTTCCACAGCTTTAACAAAGATAGCACACATCTGAAGGAGGATTTAGAGCAGCTAACACCAAAAAAGTGATTGAACATGTTCCTTGCTGTATAGCTACCTCCAGATACATAACACAGGCACGCTCGTGTTTAGACACAGCCAAAACTCAGTGACGTTGTAGGAACTAAGTTGCATTCAACTATAACAATTTCTTTAGCTTTCTGATTCCTCTCCCAACTCCTTACATCTAGTGCTTGTTAACTTACGCATTGTTAATTATTCAATGTCATAGGCACAAGATCTAACCCAAAAAACTTCTCAGTCATCATCTACCCCAACCACAGCAATACATCTACATAAACATTTGTCATTTTCAGAAAGACAACAGGCAGACATTAGGAGGTAAAATTGAAAATCTGGTCCTGTTGAGTACACTGCCAGTACTTAATAAAAAAATCAAATAATAATGAAGAATTAATAGTACCAAATAAAGCAGAACTTTTGCAACATATAATGTAGTGCTATTACGGCAACCATATATGACCCACGTAGAATGGATAGAACCGATTAAATGGTGTTTGCTGCATACAAAATTATTAACATAAACTAAGCAATAACTTATTTTTAAACATACAGAAACAAAGGTATCCTGCGCAGTTAGTCATCTGTAGTGCTTACGTGAGTGTATCATTTCAGAACACCTTGCACCACAGTTAGGATTGTACTGCAGGAACAGGAATTTTCAGGGAATTATGCCAGTGCTGCCATGCCAGAGTGATGGCTACAGCCTGCAAGCATTAAAACATTTCAGGACAGGCAATAAACACCCTTCAAGTCCTTTAAAGACGTCTCTCCACATCTAACATGCACAGTACTCCAGACTGTCAACATGATACTTCACATGCTTCAGCAAGAGGAGGAGCACAGAGCAGTTTGTCACTTACCATAATTTTCAGCTGCATCACACATGAAGAGCAGGCGTGTGGTAGGGCTTGAGAAAACTACACATACTGAGGCTCCCAACTCAGAGGCTATCTCCAGAATTATCACAAACAGAGGAGTCAGCAAAATAAGGGCTAGGAAATAAAATTAATAAATAGCAAAAACTACAGATCCAGATAGCACTAATTTGAAAGTTCTTCAGATAATTACAACCTGAAATTGACAAACTGTAGAATGTAACCTGATGCTTCAACTGGTCTAGTGAGTGAATTTCATAGCAAACAATCTACCTGTAAACAAATAACAGAAGATATGCCTGTATGACTCTGTCTAGCAGTTATAGAAGATCACCCCTCCCATATAGTCCTGTCCTTTCATTTGAGTTCCTGTCAAAAACTAGTAAACAACAATCACACAACTATTTTGATCAAAGTGTTATTGTTTATGGTTAAAATGCTCATGTGAAAACAAACATTGATTTGCCTCTGGTAAAACTCAACTGTGAACTGTGCCACTCTTGACTTTGCCTTTCATTAAGTAAATCACCAATCAGTCCTTGGTTTTCCTTTTTCTGTAATGGTTCAGAACTTACTGAAGTACCTTCCACTATTAAAGCTCTAAATAGAATTGCCTGTGTAAAGACTGCGTAGGGGTCTAGGGAAACAGGACTAATAGCTGTAACACGATAATGTTAGAAAGTTGTCAGGCTGTCAAAATGTAAAGTACTCCAAACACTAAAGTGTGAGGGTTTAGGTATTTGTTTCCACTGGTATTAGGAGAAGTCACATGCCTAAATTCTCTTCTATTCTCTCTTAAGTGTTCACCCCACTGCTCATCAGGAACTGGAGATGACTCAAGGAGAGATTTTGAACCCCAACTCAAACCGGCAATTTCACTGACCGCAACAAAGGCATTCATGCATGAAAGTGCTCATCAGTAGGAATGTCTGGTTCAGTGTGATCCTGAAAACACTTTGGTTAGGGAAATGCAAGAGCTCATTTTACAGTATAAGAGAAGACTGAAGTAGAGAAGAAGATGACTTTTCCCAAGACAAAAGTGAATACAAATCATAAGCGCTATTGCATGTTAACAGTTTTAGACTATCCTGTTTATTAATTCATTTGGCATCTTTCATTTGTATGAATTAGAAAGCAAATAGATGCAATGAAAAAACAAACCAGAGTACTTGGGCTAAATTTTTCCAAATTTGGTCCCAAGTGGGTTATTAAGTCAGAAAAAATAATGAAGAGTGTGGAAAAAATCTATTCTTGTGAGAAAAGTTTCTCAAAAATCTAAATTGGCAGGGTATTAAGACACTCTGGTGATAGGACTGCAATAATGATGGAAACAATATGTGGAGACATCATTGTCATACCAATGTGAGGAATGTAATCAGATTGGTATCTTGTGATCCTTTTGGATGCCATCTCAGAGCTCATCTGAACACAGATGTTTCAGTTGTTAAAACACTCAATATCTCATAATACACACCATGCCAAGGCATATTTTGCTAAAGGCAGGACGAGTTTCTCACTTACTTCAGTAGTAATTTTGGGCCCTAACTGGAAGTGCAGTTGCATTAATGGGTAGATGTGCATTAATGGCTCCACCCTGAAGAAGTAAATTAAAAGGTTTTAATTATTTTAGTGCAACTTGGACCAAAACTTTCAATCACAGAACTGGGAGAACAGCCAGAAAACATCTACACAAGCTGCAATTGATATTATATTAACTTTTACTGTATTCATTCTTCCTTATGGCCACTGCTGCGCACATTCACACATGCGAAGTATAAACACTGTTCCAGGGAGGATACTTACCCTGCATGCACATGGTCCATGCATGTTCAGCACAACTACTTCTTCAGCAGCTTCACTCTCCCTTTATGTTTTCAAGCACAATGACAACGAAGTTACACATGTGTCCAGGCTACTCTTCATATACATATACAGCTTCTTGCTTTTCATCTGCTCCTACATTTTATGCTGACAAATAGTACAGACGATCATAAACAGAAGTGACACCGTTTAAACATAGTGAAGGCACAAGGGTAGCCCCAAAAATATAAGCTAGGTTCAAAACTATATTTTTCCCTTAGTGTGTAACTCATATACCAATAGTAAGTCAACAGCAAAGAAACTGAAGAGCAAAAAAATATTTTAAAGGTAGGGATAATTTTTCATTTTTATGTTTTCTTGAGACTTCACTGTAAGACTTTGTTTTGAATAACTTACAACCTTGCAAAGCTACAATTATTGATCTGAAAAATTCCCATCCTGCCTACCTGCCTCAAACTCTGTGTTGTTTTAGTATTTTTGTCACAGTGAATAATTTACACTAATTTCCTTTGTTATTTTTATAATTAATCTCACTTTCATACGTCTCCTTATTAGACATCCCATCTGCATTTGCAGATGACAATCCTAAGGCGCACTGACATTTCAGAGGTATTTCAATACCAGAACCAACACTAGACTTGGTAACTCTGTAACAAGATTACTGGAGCCAGAATTCCCTCATACAAAAGAATAAATGCTTCCTCCTGGCATGTAACATTTCTACCTATTATCCCTCTAAACCATGTATTCAACTTTTCTCACTCTTCCAGGAACCTCTGGTGTCACTTATGCATATTTACATGTTTTATCTTACCCCAAAATCCCTATTCCACTAAAAAAAATGCTAGGACAGTGTCATTATTGGGTTTTGGTTTTTTTTTTTTTACATGCCTATATTCCCGTTCTCTGTACTCCTCTTTTTTTCCACCCTTGTTGGTGTTATTCCC
>VZTO01015630.1:0-22044 GCA_013400615.1 Syrrhaptes paradoxus
TATCCATTAGGCCACTGGGGCTGTCAAAAGTTCCTTCCTGTCCATGTTTGGTGTTTGGCTGTAATAACTTTTCACTTATTAACCATTAATAATTGAAGCTTGAAGCAAAATGACTTAAGCATCTCCTAAAAAACCTGGAAACTAATCTGCTACAAGACAGAAGTAGGAATCACTTCTCCTTCCCTACCACCCCTTTGAATAATGGCGCACTTTTTTTTTCTACTGGATAGCAGAGATTTTAATGAAGAGATGCCTGCAGAAGTATGGAGGCTTTGGAGAGCTGTTCACTACCCAAATGGAACTAGTTTTACCTGACAGGTCACAGAGATACAGGGTAGCACAGCCCTGCCCACTGAAAGCAGCCTTAGATAAGTCCATGTGCTCACAGAGGTCCGATGCTACTCACCTTCATGGATCTGAAATGCCTGTGAGCTCCATGTGCAGCTCTTCATTCAAGGCCTCTTTTCACTCTGCCTAGAGCCACTTTTCTGAAGTCTACGGGAAATTTGAGGATTATGGCTGCAATCATCATCAAGGCAATTGAAAACTGCTAGTATACCTGGTCTGCTTCCTTTCTGTGAAGCATTTATTTACAAGGTCTCTAATCTAGCATTAACTCAGAAGGCAGAAGCAGTAATGATACTTGCAACAGTAACAAGTAACCCCTTATACTACATATTCTGTTTAGCTTGCATGACCTAATTGCATCACAGTGCAAGATAACACTGCAGATTTTATGATACCTCTAAAACTATCTCTATTAGTTGTACAATCAACATCAATTAATGGAATAGATCAAGGCTAGACTAGCCCATAAATAGCAAAGTCCACTGAACAGCAAAAATAATTTTAATTCTTTCTTGTTAAAACCAAAATAAATGCAATCAAGACTACTAGTGTGTGAATCCCTTAATAGCTTCACAGATAATTACCTGGGTTTCTGCTTGTAAATCTGGCTGCAGAATCAAGAGTAGCAGATGATAAATTTTGGATAAATCTTGTCCACACTGGATGGCTTCTACTGAAAAGAAATTTTCACAGCAGTATGTTTTGTGTGTGGCAGTATATGAAGTTCAGCACATGAAACATTAAAAAAAAAAAAGCAACAAATGTAGCATCTTATAAAGGATGTTTTTTATTTCATAGATGCTTAGTCATCAAAACTTACTGAAGTTTGCTTTTTTTTATTTAAAGAATAAGCCAACTGTTGGTCCCACACACTCATACAGTAGTTTTTTAAGCCTTCTTTATAAAATTAGTTCTTTTACTGATCAGGAAGCTGCTGTTTGGGTGCACAGTGGAAAGTCTTAATGAAACATTTATCTTAGAAAAAGCTTAGTAATTTGGCCAGTGAAAATCAATTTTCTCACACGTAATCTCCTAATCTATTTTACATTATTTCCCAGGAGTACCATGATCTTCACAGACACATGGCTTTGTGCAAATAAACAATTATATGGCAGAATCTCTTGAGTCTGAGAGTTGCTCTATAAGAGTTATCTACCTTTCTAGATGTATGTTTTCCTGTTTTGAAATAGTTAAACCTAGTCTAACTAGAGGGTAAAGGATTATTTGGAAGTCACGCAATAATAATTCTTTGCTTTTTGATCTTGGCAGGATACTCTAAATGTATATTTTCATGTAAGCTCTGTGAAACAATATGTAAGCATGCCATGTAAAGACATCTTTCAATACCTGACATAGGTCCATTATATAAAACACAAAGAGAATTTCCCCAGAAGTGCACACTTATCAGGAAAAAAATGCTACTTATTCCTCATCACACAAAATCTCTCAGGCATGTGCGCCTCTGGTAATGCCTTCTGACAAGTCATGAATGCTGTAAAGCAAGAAGTAGATGGAGAAGGATTATGACAACTCAGTGGCTAGCATCATCTTTTGGGTTAAGGTTACATTAAATGATTGGTCCACATTAGTCATACACATATGCAACTGCATGGAGGCTCTTTTTTTCTTTTCTTTTTCTCCACATCAGGATTACAAATGACTAAATGACTGAAGACAATACAAAATCAGTAGAAGGAGTGGATATGCCACAGTGTCATGCTGCAATCCAAAGGGACCTTGACAGGCTGGAGAAATGGGCTGAGAGGAACCTCACGAACCTCATCACAGGGAAGTTAAAAGTCCTGCACCAATAAAACCCCATGCACCAATATATGCTGGTGGCCACCCAACTGAAAAAACAGCTTAGCAGAAAAGGAGCTGGTGGTTGTGGTGGACATGAACTTTAATAAGAGACAGCAATGTGCCCTTGCAGCAAAGAAAGCAAATGGTACTCTGGGCTGCATTAGATAAAGTATTGCCAACCAGTCAAGGGGGTGATCCTTCTCTACTCAGCACTGTTGAGGCCAGACTTAGAGTGCTGGATTCTGTTCTGGGCTCCTCAGTAAAGCAGAGACATGGACATGTTGGAGAGAGTCCAACAAAGGGCCACAAGAATGGTTAAAGGACTGAAGCATCTCTCCTGTAAGGAAAGACTCGGAGAGATAAGTCTGTTAAGCCTGGAGAAGAGAAAGCTAAGGGGGATCTTATCAGTGTATATGAATACCTGAAGTGAGAGTGCAAAGACAGACTCGGGCTCTTTTCAGTGGTGTCCAGTGACAGGCCCAGAGGCAATGGGCACAAACTGAAACACAGGACATTCCCCCTGAACATCAGGAAACATTTTTTTTTACTGTAAAGGTGATGGAGCACTGGCACAGGCTGCCCAGAGCAGTTGTGGAGTCTCCATCCTTGGAGATATTCAAAAGCCACCTTGACACAGACCTGGGCACCCAGCTCCAAGTGGCTCTACTTCACCAGGGGTGTTGGACTAGATGACTTCCAGAGGTCCCTTCCAACTTCAACCATTCTGTGATTCTGCAGTTCTGTAAAAAAAGCTACTCAGCTTTCTGTTAGATGAGGTCACAGGATGTTCTCTAGAGAAAAACATGACCAGCTTTAGCCAGGGTCAGATGAAACTTTTCTCATTAAGCCTAGTTGGCTTTAGTCAAACACTGATGTTGATTTTCTTTTCACCACCAAAATAAGTTTGTCTACATCTCTGTGCAATTCCATTACAACAACGATGTCCAGGGTACTTGATAATGGCAAAGGACAAGCTCTTAGCTATAAAACTCAGGTAAGAGTCTGCACGACCTTGAGGCAAAAGTTAGCTCACAGAATAAATGTTGCAGAGAGATTAGCTCATATAGTCTGTGCTTGGGGTGAAGGGACTGAGATCTGCAGGGGTGTCTTCAGTACAGGATGTCCCTCTAGTTTCTTCAGTTTGGTGCCTAACAGCCTCAGGGTATTTGGTTTATCTGATAGCCTGCAGTATGTGATAATTCTTGTATTCACATACTGTAGAAACGTATTGTATGATAATTGTCCGTAAAAGTTTTAGTTTGCTGTTGAATTTATCAGTATCCATGTCTTCCTGTCATTCCCTGATGAGTCAAAGCACAAAATGTAGTCAATATCTATTTAACTCAATCTGTATCCTCATCTTTCTAAAAATTCTTTCCTCTGAACAGTGCCCAGTCCTATTTTCAATGCTTGAGGATTTCTGATTGTATAGTTTTTTTCCCCTCCACTTTGTCTCTGTGGAGCAGAACTTGAGGAGTATTTCAGATTTCTTTGTAATTTTTTCTTGCCTTCCAGGCTCTCTCCACATACTGTGAACTCATTGTCTATATTATTTCACTAAAACCCATCTTTTACGCTACAACATACTTGATAAGAGACATCCAGTGTTATACACTGCCATCCATCCACTGATGGATTACATAGCACTTTACTGTCTACGTCAATATGTCTTCATACTACTTAGTCATCTCTTTCCCTTGACTAGACTTGACTCCTCCACACCAGAAGAAATATATTACATTTTGTTCAGAGCACCACAGACAGAGTAAGTTTTGTGGCTCCATTTTATGTCACTCTGAAACTATCAGACAGGGAAGACACTTCATCCTCCAATACCCACATTGAATTTAAGTTTTTATTTTTCTGTATGGTTTGTAACATGGGCTGAAGCATCTGTTCCCTCCCAAACTCTCATCCTTTTCCCAAATTGTTGGGTTCTGTATACATTTGTGCTGCACCAGTGTTTGAAATGATCTCTCACTTTCTGTGGATCAAGGATCCATATGCCTTTCAAATCCCTTTTTAAAACCCACTTCTTTTGTCCATCTTTTTATTAATGTTAATTTTTGAGTAACCTACCCATTTATATTCTTCTTTTTAAACTTTCTGTCTCTAGAATCTAAATTACAGAAGACATGATAATCTTTAACCCATCTATTTTGAGCATATGGTGCTACACGATAGTAAGCCATCCAAAAAAATATACTTATTGTCAGTTTAAAACCTGAGCTCTATGCTCTGGATTTGTTAGCTGCAGTCTGAGTTAACCTTCCTTTCCCTCAGACCAGTTTTTACTTCCTTGCTGCCAATGACAACAAACAACCTGCCTGTCAGCCTTAAGTATTTTGTACGTACTTTCAGGCTTTCAGTAAGACAGACAGTGAATTTTGCTGGGAGTGTATCTGAGCCCTGTGGAATAGCCTATCCATTAAAATTTTCCAGTTCACTACCAAACATAGCTCAAATGTAAAAAAAAGCTCATAAAACCACCTCAAGGATGTTTTTTTTTCATCCTGTGTAGGAAGATCACGACACACGCAGAATGGNGAAGTGTTTCCTTTGCCACCATTGTAAAGAGGACTGAATGTAATCCTTCAGGTATCACATACAGCCCTATAAAAAGAAAAGCGGACAAGCATTTAGAACTGCAAGTAAAGCAGCTCAGTCACGCAGGGTTGGAATGGTATGTCACAAGGCTGAGGAATGAAGTACCCGTTTCTGAGTGTCTTAGTCAAATCAGGGATTGCAATAAGGTTCACAGGCAGTTTAATACTCCAACCATGTTTTTTTGTGCATTATCTATGGATTTTGTTGGTATATAAATGTGACAGTGAATCTGCTCTATCATGCATCCTGGAATACAGACTGTGCAGAGACAGGAAAAGCTACATGTCTGATTTGCAAATATTATAGTGTGAAAATAATGCAGCTGTCACTTCTGACAGACACCAGTTCCTCTTCAAATAAGTAACTTCTTTTGAGCTGCTGGGGCACAGCACTCAAGCAGACTTGAATATAATATAAGGATGACCTTGTTGCTACATATCTGTAAAACTGTAGATGCAAGCAGATTCACTGCATTCATTAGGTAAGGCTGTCATTAACTCGGTTAGGCATATTTAAGGGTAAAAGAACACCACAGGGCCCTTTTATGTACCTGTCTGAGGAAGAAACAGGTCAGGAAAGTAAACAATGTTGTCTGAAAGCAGGACAAAGCACAAAGCCCTAGTATTGTCACAAAGTGATGAAGAATTAGAGTAGATTGAATATGGAATGGTTCACCACAGTGAGTGTGCATGTATGTGATGCACATGAAAATCAGTCTTGGCCTTTACACAGCTTGCACTCCTTTGCAGATCCTGTAAAGAACAGCTTCTTCACACCGTAAGGGTATGTCATTACATTTTTTTTAGCTCACTGTCTTTTCATTGCTGTATCATTTATAAAGTCAAAAGTATTATAGTTTCATATTACTATGTAAAACTGCACACGTGTGTGTGATGGCAAACATATATTTAGAGACCTGAGATCTGAAGAGATCTCACTGAAGAGACTAAGGAAAACAATACATGTCAGAAAGGAAAGATTTATAATTAGTGAATGTTTATTAATTTAACTGCTTAATGCCAGCTTTATGAAACAAATTGCATTTATACCATCCTGATAGCTACTTAGTTGTGCATGAATAATGAAGGTACAAAATCTACAAGCAAAGCTGTGGCTTCAGAATTGAATTATGACTTTAAGCCTTTTTTCAATATCAGAGTCTTAGTTTTCAGTAATGCTGAATATTCTGCTTGGTTGGTCTTAAAGAACATCAGGGGTCTCACTCTGGGAAGTTCTGGGACTATTTTTCAAAAGGTGACTGACATCACCTGCAAAAAAGGTAAAACTTGCCTTTTTTTTCTTGCAAATTTTGCCATGTAGCGTTCCACAATGCAATGTTACAGACTGGAAATGGAGCTGCAAGAAGCAGTAGTTCTAAGAAATGTAAGGAAATCTGTATGTATGTATATATGAGTCTGTGCACATTTTTAGCTAAAGGCTTATAGTGGAATTATGCCAAATAGTACCTTCAGACAAACTGGCCAGAAGGAATAGGTTTTGGAGCAGGTTGAAGGCTGGCAGGTACACATCCATGCCACTACCAGGTGTTAGTGATCACCCCCAGGCCTCTTCCCTGGTGTGGGGTCCCCAGTGGATCTCACCCTAGTTGGGGTGTCCTTCCCTTCAGTTCCTTCAGTTGGTATGAACCTACCAATAGGTCTTATGAACAGAGAAATCTCACCAGAATATTTTGCTTTCAGCTATTTCACAGGCACTATTGGTAAAACAAGAATGGTTTAATGATTTTGTGTGAAACCAACACAAGAAATACAAGTGCTTTCCTCTCAGTGGTGGCCATACTGGGCTCTTCTCTTTCTGTACATCAGCATTAGTAATGACAGTCCTGTGTTCCTTCAGTCTCACCTGCATATTTCCCACAATTTCTATTTCTAACTCAACATATCAATAATCTAATGAAAACTGCATGAGGAAAACCTAATGTAATACAACCAGCAAAGTCCCCTTCCTCATACTTAGGGAAATCAGCCTGCTCAGAGCAAAGATGAGGGAATACCCCAGTTTGATCAGTAAACATGGCATATACAGTCATCCTGTGACTGAAAAGACACTTATTCCTAAGTTATCCAAATAAAAATTTCCATGTGTGCAACTGTAATGCATCTCTGCTACCCCTGAAGCTGTCAGTGGCAGCAAGCACTCCAGCACAGACTACCCAAATCTTCAGTAGTCCGGCTAGTTCACACCATTCCCTGAAAAGTGTTAGTATTTAATCCATCCAGTGATACTTTGACAAGTTTTTAAAAGAGTATATTGTTTTTAAAATCAGCAGTTATGCTTGGAGGAAAAACAAAAGCAAAAACCCAAAATTAAACCCAAACTGTAGGTGTAACAAGGTCTTTCCTAAAATGGGCAATCTTTCGTTTTCACAACAGCTTGCTGGAATCCACAGATCCCCTGCAACCACTATGCTGTCACAGGGTGAGTGGGGGACAAAAGTTTGAAGATTCACGGCCCTGACAGTTGCTTTCTGATGTTTATTTTCATTAGATATTAAGGACAAGGAAATTGTTTCCACAATTTTAAAAACAGCTACATTGGGCTTTTTGAGCTTCAGGATAATGAAAACTTAGCTGCCATTCAGCCCACCCTCAAATAAATAGGGACCGAAATATATATTTGCTTTATTTTTTTTCCGTTGTGCAACCTGTAAGTTATTCTTATTCTCAGCATAGTGATTTTAAAGTCATTCTGTGTACAACTGGTGTCCATTTGCTGCAGTTCATCTTGAATCTATATGGACAAAACCTTGCAGTTAAACATTCTCATTATTAATACTTGATTTATTTACCTCCCAGTTCTCTAGAGTCTAATGAACTCGTATTTCATACTGTTAGATACATTTAATCAGTTTAGCAAAGTAAATATAGATTGAATTTTGTATTTGGAAGGCTTCTTGTTATTAGTCTAGAAAATATTCTGTATGACATAACAAATCCTTTATGGAACTCCTAACTGGGCCTATTTTGTGTCAGTTTAGATGTTCAACACTTTAAAAATGAAGAGATTTAAATGCACATGCAGTGCTCTTTACTACTTCACATAGGCCAGCTTTAAACCCTCCATTTGTACATAACTCCAATAAATTAAATTTGATAAACAGACATTGTTTTGGACAATAGCCAAAATACTTTCGTACTTAAACAACTGAGAACATAAATGATGAGTTTATGGTCTGCTTTTTAGTTAAGAATCCATCGGAGTTTGGGCAGTCTGATTTGGAGTATGTTTCTTTCTGTGGCCAGATCTGATTTAAATACATGTAGTCTTACATAGGTTAATGCTTATGATTTGATAGCCAGGAACAGCATACAGCTCACTTTAAATAGTAAAACGACTAAACTGAAGATGTAACATTTTGATATGACTAGACAGTCCATTTTTTGAATTGAACTACTGAGTGGCTTTCTGATTTTCTGTGCCACCCTTCTTTGTCTGATTCATCTAGTTGGGACAGTAAGGACTTTCTAACACTCTGCTTAGATGTACCCAGACTAAGGTAGACATTCGTCTTTCTTCTTCTGGAGAAAATGACACCTCCAGTGGTAGTCTTTCTATACAGAGATCTAAGGCTAAGAGATGCTGCACAGTCTTGCTGCTGCCTTCTCACTGCAGGGTAGGTGCCTCATTTGCGCCTTGCAGTTCTTGTATCCAGACTTCTCCTATTGGCAGTGATACTGAGTCATGCAACTTCCTTGTCTGTTGGCCTGAACGGTTTTTGGAAGGAGACATGGGTACACAGGGAAACAATGTACAACATCATCTTCTCTTGACATCTAGCTGGGGTCTGACAGTTATACATGGGAAGATGAACTTCCAATGCACCCCTGCCACAGTGATACCATAATTCCAGCCTAAACCGGGTAATGGGTAGGATAAAGTCTATTTTTTTTCTCTACTGACAAAAAAAATAAAAGGAAGATTAAACTATAGTTACGATTTTATGTTAAACTTGAAGATGACCACACTTAAATTAAATTAATTCCACCTTGAAAGGTATAGTCTATGCATGTTTGAAGGGATTTGGTACATCTGAAGGTAAGCTGTTCTTCCTATCATGTTTATTATATGAGCAGTTCTTGTAACACTGTGGTTTGTTTTGTTTTCATAGGTGACACTACCATATGCCTTTCTTCACATGAGACATAACTTGAAATATTTTGATAAAATGAGATGCTTGCGGAAACGATCAGCAGTGTCGTTCTTAGGAGTCCTTGTCATTTGCTTGCTGTTCATGAACTTGTACATTGAAGATGGTTATGTTTTGGTAAGTTTCTTAGGGGGAAGAAAGATTATGTGCATAATTAGGTAGAAGAAATTATCCTGGGACAACAAAATAGGACACACCACCAGTTAAGCAGTAAAGTTCACATTAACATAGCAGTTCATTAACAATGAAGTACTCTCAAAATGTGTCCTTTATGATGAAGCCACCTCATCAACATATACTGTACACAGGTGTGTCAGTAAGATCTTAACAGTCCTTTTCACAGAAGTAAAATATGCCATCGTTTAATGGAAGTGTGGAAGACAATGAACTTGGCAAAACACGGAAACATCTCTATCAGATATCTTCCTCTGAGTCAAAACATCCCCTATATTTTCCATAGTTTTGGATTTCTCTCAATTTTAGCGTTGAAAATTGTCTACATCTGAAATATTCATGTGAGCTAGAAGCTCCTTCTTCAGTCCACAATGCAAATCTCACCTGTGAATACTGTAGTAAACAATATTATAGAAATACAATTATAGAAGAGAACTTACACTAATTCCTTGCATGGATAATTTATTTTTCATGCTTTTATTCTGTGTTTTTCTCACTTTCTGTATTCCACATTTGAGTCTAGCAGGTTCAGTGCTACAGCATTTACAATTAGAAAGAAATGATACCTAGTGTAAGTTTGTGATTGTGAAAAAAATTTATTGAAACACCTATGTTAGGAGTTTCAACAAGTAAGCTACCAACAAAGTAACCTAACTTTACAATTTATATGTCACCTATGAGTGTTTCAGTGCTGAATGCCAAGGAAGTTCTCAAGACTCTATTAATGAATTGAATTTCCAGTTCTTCTGAGGCTGGACTGCGCCCAGTAAAAGAATGTGGCAGTTTAATAACTGGGGCTTGCATATAGTAAAATAACTAAACTGAATATGTAACACTGTGATGTAATGAGACAGTTCCTTTTCTTGAACTTGAATTGAACTACGGAGTGGTTTTCTGATCCTCTGTGCCACCCTTCTTTGTCTCATTCTTCAAGCTGCGACAGTATGGGCTTTCCAATAATCTGAAAGCTGAAGTCTGATCTCAGTCGGATCTCAAAAGCAACATCATAGTATGAAAAATGTGAAATACATAAATAGTAAAATCCTTACATTAATTTATCAGAACAGATAACTCGCTCTTTTTTCCCCCTCTTTTAGAAATTCACTCTTTCATTGCTTCTCTCATCAGAGTTCTGGCATGTTTGCATTCATGTAGCTCCCAGCCAAGTCTCTTGCCAAGTCTCCTGACAGTTCTCAGAGGTCTCTTGATACCTTTATGGTCCATCAAACATTTTTCAAATGTGCTAGGCTGTTGACTTTTTACTTTATTTATTTATTTTTATTTTCAACTTTCCCAACCATGTCTGACAGCTCTGTTAACTTGTCTAGTGTTTTCTCTGCTGTGGTAAAAAAGCAGTTTCAATGTTGGTGTTGAGGAGAGACACAATGGGGAATAGCTTTCAAGGACAGCAAGCTAACCAGTTCCCCTTCATGAATGGGAATGCGAAAGCCCTCAGAGCTCTGAAGACCCTCTGACTTTCTAAATGTAGGGAGTCTCCTGCTAGAATATCTCCTGAAGGTAACTGATAGAGGAAGGGTGCAAGTGACCCCAAGTTTCTTTTCCCAGTCTCAGACAGAAAGCTGTGCAAGGGTATGCAAGGTTGGTACCTCTTTCACCAGGAGTAAGATGAGATAAGTGGCCTTTTTTAGGATCTTAGAATGATAAAGTGAGATTCATTATGGCAAATCTTAAGAAGGGAAAGAAGAACTTTGCCTTTTTACTCAGAGACTCTCCCATGTCCACAGAATCCCTTCATTGTTTTTTGCAGGGCATTTACTGTGGAAACGGAAAGTAGGGGCCTACCTAGGAAAATTTCTTAAGTATGTTTGACAGGGGGTATACTGTGCTGATGCACATGTGTCAGCAGAGCAGTTTAAAATGCTTCTCCTGCAGTGTCTCTACCACATCTGATCAGACATTTTGAAAGCATACTGAATTAATATAACCTAGATCACAAAATCTGTATGATCTGCAGTGATTTTCTATACTTATTCTGAGTTGCAAGTGAACTGTAAGTGAAGCATACCTTCTGAACTCTTCTATGAATGTTAATAATTATTTTGGGCACTATGAAAACAATGGTACTATTGTAGTGACACAGCATCCTCAGTGGAGCAATATATGTATATAAACGATGGAGAACTTCTGTCACTTCTTCCCATGGCACCCACAGGAACCTCCCAAGCTCCAGCACACTCTGGAATGTAACTTAGAGGTTAGTTAATAAACAAAAGCCAGAATGATCATAGAAAAAATTAGAGCAGATGGCTAAAGAGAGAGAGATGGCTAATCAAGCTCTTCAGCTTCACTGACCTCTGCATAGCAGTCAAAGGTAGAAAATCAGGTTTTCAATTTGTGGAAGAAAAACCCATATTGCAGTTTTGCTTTTCATTCAACAAAGGAATGAAAACTAGAATTGAAAAAAAAAAAAAGAAAGATTGTTAGCTACAAAAGACATTTCTTAAAGAGAAAAATAAAAGGGAAAATTGTTGTGGTCAGTTCAAACATTTTGNAGAAAGGCTGGTTTTAAAAAAAAATTAAAAAAAGAAAGCTTTTGGACCAGTCCATATTTTTTTCCATTTGACAGTTCTCATGAAAAATCTCATGAAGTTTTGGTGTGTTCTCTTCCTAGCCTACTGAGTTACATTTTAATCTGGAATCTGATCAACATAAACCTTTCTCTCATAACTTATGAGCAAATGCAAAGTAGCATAACAGCACTAGAAAGAAATTACTGAAGAAATTCTGCAGATCAAGAGAATGTAACAGTGCTGGAAGATGGCCCTGGATGTTTGCCAAAGATCTTTAGTAAGCTGGGAAGTAGATTATTTAGTACTTCTATGAAAGAAAAATAATGAACTTTAGACAACTTAAGATCAGTTTACAGAAATATGTCTTTGTGCTATAAAATATATCTTTGACGTGTTTTTGAGTATTTATGCCATTAAATATGAGTGCTGTTTACTGTTTCTGTGGTTTTTCTTGTTAGCAGCAGTACTACTGCTGCACAATGTTCCCATTTAATGGCAGATCAGGAAGTTTTTAGTGTGTTAACATACTGTATATATCAGAAGAAATGAACTCATTCATACGCTGGCCTGTCATCAGACTAGAATTAAACAGTGTAAATTAAATAAACATTCCTACCTTTAAATTCAGTCTTGTGATACTACGACCCGTTAGATACTTTCCCTTTTCTTGAGGACTGAGGAACAGATTTTCCCTGAGACCCAAGTGAGCTTATGGATAGAACACTGCTGATGAAGTTGCTCCTTCCTTTGTGTGACTTTACTATGGCTTGAGAAGCCTCTTGGAAGAAAAATATAGGAGAAGGAGGCAGAAAGAGATGGAATGGTGATAAATTTGCCTTTTTTCTATACCATCAAACAGTGTTCACCAAATGCAGAGAAACCTTTCGCTGTCTGGATGATCACATGCATTTCTGCTTATCACAAAACTGAATTGGAGCTACTCAGAAAAGTGGCAAAATGAGCCAGATGCCAGGATCTAGTTTTGTCTTTCCTTTGCAGCAGTTTTGGTGGTGTATTTTAATCACAGAAAACATTTTAAAAAAATCTCCGCTACCTCACCAGCTATGAAAATTACCTTATCTGTTGCTAACTGATGGTTTCTTACACAATTTTGAATAATGTATCATTTTTTGGCAATAACTTAGTGTTTGTAACATTTCCAGAATTTTTGTCCAAAATATTTATTCTTCTTTTCCTGTTACCATAATCTGAAGGGTTATGGTAGATTTTCTGTAGCCAAAAGTGTATGATATTCAGTAATGGGTTTTTTAAAAAATGAGGTGACATCTACATGCTTTCATGAAAGCTGACACTGAAAAATGTTATTCTTGGAAACTTGCCTGTCCGTGTTTCCTCTCTGGCTGGCATTCACAAATGTGTTTCTCTCTGTCTCTCTCCCTCTCCTATTCTTTCTGTTTTCTCACTAATAGGAAGGGGACAAGCAAATAATCAGAGAAACAGCCACGCACCAGCTCAACCCAGAGCGCTATGTTCACACTTTTAAAGATTTGTCTAATTTCTCAGGATCTATAAACATTTCCTATCGCTACCTAGCTGGCACACCCTTGCCAAGGAAAAGTAAGTAACTGAAATCTGAATGTTATGAAATGAGGTAATTTAAAAATGGGTGAAATCCATATAGTCCCTGTGGTATTTTTTGGGTAAGAGGGGCTGACTTAAGCAGTAACGGTCTCAGAGAGTTAGTGGGACAGCTCTCTCTGTATAGGCAGTTCCTGGGCAGCTGCTAGTTCAGCCCTAGCAGTGACTACCCCACAGCCTAGTCACCTTTTGACTAAATGACTGACTTGTAGTCATCCTGCAGGCAGCCCCTGGATGGTCTGTGTGAGGATATTTTTTTGGATCTCCCCCCAAACCAGAGGGAGATGATTTAGAAAGCAGGAGCAAGGCATGTGCCAGTGGTACTCTGTAAACACCCTCTGAGACCACACTGTCAGCCTCTGTCTGTATAATCAGTCAATCCAATCTAAGGTATGCTTGGGATCACCTAGATACACCCTTCAGGTCCCCTGTTCTGCCAGTCCAGCAGGTGTGAAAGGATCTCCTTGTTCCTTTAGCTGTGATGATGAGGGAGGTGAATTGTGCTATTATGGGAACAGTCAGAGAAAGATTCTTCTAGCAGCCATCTGCAGATGGGCTGTCTAGGCATTCTGAGTTCAAGCAGGGTTCAAGACTTTCAACTTGAAGAGAAATATGGCCATACCTAGCTTTTAGACAGGTGTCCTTTGGGTTCCAAATCAGTCATTTCATAGACATAAACAAGGCTCAGAAGTCCAAGCACAGATGGTAAAATAAAATCATCTGTGAGTTGTTGATCTTTGTAGAAGCTGTAAAGTAAAGTTTGTTCAAATGAGATTTGAGAAATTTGGGGCTGTGTAGGTAGTGTGAAAGGCTTCTGGGGTTTGCACTTCACTGTAACATTGCATTTTGAGCAGACTTAAGCCTCGAGGGAAACTCTGAGTCACTTTATCAGAGCAGTCTTTTACAAACCAAGATATTTTAAGAAAGATGGAGTAGGTTCAACTGAAGTATGCCCTGACAATTATAAAGTCTCAACGATATTTACATAAGATGTTAGAAAAACAGAGATATATTAGCAAATATCTGAAAACATTGATTTGGATTACTGGTAAAAATGCAATGGCAGTGACTCCAAAACAGCAGTGGTGAAAATTCTTCCCTCATGATTAATATTCATCTCTCCCTAGAAAGATGTAACAGAATTAAAAATTATTTATGCAAGCACAGATATAGAGCAGTAAGTTCTCTTCTATTTTAATATCTAAATTACATCTTGCAAGAAGGAGTTCCTTGTAAAACGCTCAATGACTCCTGAAAGAGGGTTAGAAGAACTATTGGCAAGGAAAAACTGGAGAAATTCAGTTAAAAATGAACACACAGAAGGAAATTATCCATGTAGCATTCATAAAACTGTAAAGTTACATGTGTGACGAGTCTTGTAAAGCGTTTAAAATCATAAAACTTTGGCAATTAATATATAGCTCACATTTTTGTGCTATTTTGTAGTTACTTGCTTTAAGAATATTGTGTGAATCCTATCTCATAATCCCCTTTCTTTTAGCAGATTTAACAGCCTTATCGTTGCCTATGTGGTTTCCTCTACCAGGCATATATGTGCACATTGCTTTGGTTTTTGTCCACAGCATGCCATTCCTTGCAGTTAACAATTGAAAGTTTCAAGCAATAGTCTCCATATGTCTATTTGCTTGCAATACGATTCTTCTTTCATGAAGAGGTAATAAATATCCTTTGTTGCATGCCGCTTAATAAGTTCATGTACCAAACTTCGCAGACTTCACCATTCAAAAAGTTTATTTAACATAAGCACAGCTCTGGAAGATAGCTTTGTGGTGAAATTGTTTCCAATGTCAGATACTCAGTTTTTGTTTGAATTGTCTTTTGTACAGGATATCTTACAATTGGGCTGTCCTCTGTGAAACGGAAAAAGGGAAACTACTTGCTTGAGACCATCAAGTCCATATTTGAGCAGTCAAGTTATGAGGAACTCAAAGAAATCGCAGTGGTAGTGCAGCTGGCAGATTTTGACTCAGCCTGGTGTGAAGTGATGGTCCAGGATATTTCACAGAAATTTGCACATCACATAATTGCAGGCAGATTAATAGTTATTCATGTCCCTGAGGAGTATTATCCTGTGCTGGATGGCCTCAAGAGAAACTACAATGACCCAGAGGACCGTGTGAAGTTTCGATCCAAACAAAATGTTGATTATGCTTTCCTTCTTAACTTTTGTGCTAATCTTTCTGACTACTATGTGATGCTAGAAGATGACGTTCGCTGCTCAAAAAACTTTTTGACTGCTGTTAAGAAAGTAATTACCTCACGAGAAGGATCCTACTGGGTGACTTTGGAATTCTCCAAACTGGGGTACATTGGAAAGCTTTACCATTCCCGTGACCTCCCACGCCTGGCCCATTTTTTGTTGATGTTCTACCAGGAAATGCCTTGCGATTGGTTGCTCATTCACTTTCGTGGGCTGTTAGCTCAAAAGGAAGTGATACGTTTTAAGCCATCTCTGTTCCAGCACATGGGATACTACTCATCTTACAAAGGAGCTGAAAACAAGCTAAAAGATGATGATTTTGAAGAGGAATCATTTGATATACCTGACAACCCACCTGCAAACTTGCACACCAACATGAATGTATTTGAAAACTATGAGGCAAGCAAGGCTTACAGCAGTATTGATGAGTATTTCTGGGGCAAAGCTCCTTCTACTGGAGACTTCTATGGAATTGTATTTGAAAAGCCCATTAAAATCAGTAAAATTAAAGTTGTCACTGGAACGGAAGACCGGCAAAACGACATTTTGCATCATGGTGCCCTAGAAGTAGGAGAAAAGATTGTAGGGAGTAAAAAAGGGAGACAGTGTACTACTTACTTGAGACTAGGGGAATTCAAAAATGGGAATTTTGAAATAACAGATGTAGAGAACAAAGTTCTGTTTGATATTAACTGCATGAGAATACTTGTTACCAAAAGTCAAAAAGAATGGCTGATCATTAGGAGCATTAGTGTCTGGACTTCACAAACACCAAATCAATAAAGTAAAGCCACCTGAGAAGGTACAGAGTGAATACAATCATCTGGGTCCCGACTGGAGCCATTCCCCAGAAAAACTGACTTATTTCCAGCTCTTCACTAGAGATACAGAAAATCTGGGGAAATCACAAAACAACAAAGCAATTTATTTTTTACTAGTTTGGCCAGGCAATATCTAAACACTTCTTTATTGAAAATTTTGAATTTTATAGGAAATGCAAAGTTCTCAAATCTCTCTTGAGATCTTGGATCCCTTTTTTATTATCATTTCTCTGTAAGAGAGATCTGCTGGACTAAACAGAACCAAAAAAGAAAAAAACCCATCATTTAATTACCAAAAGGTTTAAAGCTATGACCAGTGTGTTGTGAAAAGAAATTGGATTGCACTTTACGCACATATAAATTTAAAATGTTATGGTATTATGTGTTCATACAATAGTTGGTGATGTGTTTCCTTTAAAGGCAGTTGTCACAAGGAAATCTGTCCTGAAACCAGCAGTTTCATTCTGAGCACTGTAAGAAAATAGTGTGGCTAATCATTGCAACTTCTTTTCCAAAGGGAATGTATGTAAAATTATAAATCTGACACGACAACTATGTAAAAAATAGATAATTGCATCTGTTATTCTGTCTCAACAAATATTCTTTGTTCTTTTTCTTGGGTCCTTTCACTGAAATGAGCACTGCTTGGATTCTATATTACTTAGGGGACTAATTTACTCTCCTTATTCTAACAAAATACCTCACAGTAAGCAAGCATTCTGCTTGAGTACAGATGTCGCTATCAAACTCAAGCACCTCAAGGGCAACACTGTTCTCTTAGGCATCATAAACAGAGCTCAACTTCAACATTTTCTGTTCCTTCGCAATATGCAGAACTCCCCATGAGAAATTTGCACACAGATGAATACTGCAGCATGCATTTCGAGGAGCTATGTCTTCCATATCTACACGTCCAGTCTGAGTATGATACAAACATAAAGCATACCAAGTTAATAAATTGGAGGTGAATGTAATCACCAGTCTTTCCTGAATGATCTCTAGCCAACACAGTAGACGCAAAATGAATCTTGATTCAATTAAAAATTAATGTTTTTAAATTAATTTTTTTTTCTTCAGTTTTCTAGTCCTGATCATGTGAGTTTTGTAGCCATCTTCCCACTGCCTCTGATTATCCCCTGTAAGCTTATTTTGCCTGGCTTTAGCCAATAAACAGAAAAGTTTGCACAGTCCTCATCACTTCAGTGTCAGTTCTGGGCTTTCAGTTCATCACACAGGGAGGCTGTATGGCTATATGATTTATACTATATATACATTCATGTAGATTAGAAGAATCTATGGGCTATTTTCCTCTAAGAAATTTTCTGGAGTCTCTCAGTAGACACACTAAGAAATCTACAAATATCTATTGTGACACAAATGAACACTGTATTGCCAATTGTGTGAATACTGTGCTTACCATAAAACTGCATGTATGGGTTTTAGTTGAACTTGGAAGGCAAGGATAAAATTTCAAGAATGCCTGCACTGACCAAGAGTCAACTAACTACCGCACTTAATACATCCAAACCTAACATGGCTATTTCAGAAGGGTAAATTACTTAAAAATCTACACAAAACCGCCATGCAATTGCTTTTCCTGGTTCATAAATCTTGCTAAATTCAGGCCCAGGTTTAGCAAATACCCTTATACAAAAGTAAATTACATTTTGAAATAAATATTCTGATAAATGCTTCTACATAATTCAGAAGAGCATCCTCTTCTCAAATAAAGTCTTTGTTTCTTTGTTTCTTTGTTCCATAATACACAACTAAATCTCTATTGTTCATATAGATATCCTCATTAAAGTAGATTAAAAGCAGTGTACATATTCAATTTTAAGAGAAAAATAACACCATTTTTTAAAATGAAAAATATGTGCTAATCTCAAATGGTTATAAATACTTAAGAACTTGATTTTTAACAATAATCTGCCATAATTATAAAATAATTAGTTGATAATTAGTCATTAATCAACACCATTTTTTTAAATGAATTATCATTCTTCTTCTTTTCCTGATCATTAACTACCAGTGCCAAAGCAAACGTAACTAGCTTAACAAGGAACATTACCTTGACTTTTATTCAGAAATGCAGTATGTCCAAACCAATCTTCTAAATTTGAATGGAAAATATACTCAATTCCAAGGTTTAAAATGCTCTTGTAATCAAAACCATACACAATGTGAATGGCTAGTACAAATCAAATGCTCTCTACATAAGCTTGAAGTAATTTAAACGGTATTTTTGAATTAGGATCTGAACAAAACTGCTTTCCTTTTTAAAACAACAGTAGTACTGAGTGTCATCTTGGATATCATTCCTTAGCAGTGAGAACTCTAAACTGGCTGTTACCAGTCCAAGAGGGTCAAAATCACAAATGCCAATAGAATGCCCTCAAAGGAAACTTTCCTTGGGTGTGGATAGTGGTATGTGCTGGGTATTACAGGCATGCACTACTCTTCCTGCTGAATTTGAGTTGATAATTTGGAAAAAATCATTAAAGATACATTTAGTCAGGAGAGGTATGAGCACAGTTCTGTAAGCTATTGTTTTGAGCATTGGTCTCAGCTCCTCCTTCACAGAATGCATATTTTATCCAACACATTCGCTTGAAAATGGTTGCCAAATTTTGAAGGAAAAAAAAAAATGCCAGAAAATCGTAGAAACATAGAATGGTTAGGACTGGAAAGGACCTTAGAGATCATCAAGTTCCAACCCCTCTGCCATAGGCAGGGACACCTTCCACTAGACCAGGTTGCTTAAAGCCTCATCCAACCTAGCCTTGAACACCTCCAGGGATGGGGCATCCACAACTTCTTGGGCAACCTGTTCCAGTGTCTAACCACCCTCACAGCAAAAATTTCTTCCTAATATCTAATCTAAATCTACCCTCTTTCAGCTTATAACCGTTACCCCTTTTCCTCTCACTACACTCCCTGATAAAGAGTGCCTCCCCATCTCGCCTGTAGGCCCCCTTCAGGTACTGGAAGGCTGCTATTAAGTCTCCTCGGAGCTTTCTTTGCTCCAGGCTGAACAACCCCACCTCTCTCAGCCTGTCCTCACGGGGGAGGTGCTTCAGCCCTCTGACCTTCTTCGTGGCTCTCCTCTGGACTAACTCCAATAGGTCCATGTCTTTTTTATGTTGGGGACCCCACATCTGAACACAGTATTCCAAGCAGGGTCTCACGACAGCAGAGTAGAGGGGGAGAATCACCTTCTTTGACCTGCCAATAATGCTTCTTTTGATGCAGCCCAGCACACAGCTGGCTTTCTGGGCTGCAGGCACACACTGCCGTCTCATGTTGAGCTTCTCATCAACCAAGAGCCCAAAGTTTCATGAGGTTTGCACAAGCCCACCTCTCTAAGCCTGTCAAAGTCCCTCTGGATGGCATCCCTTCCCTCCAGCGTGTCCACCATACCACCCAGCTTGGTGTCATCGGCAAACTTGCTGAGGGTGCACTCAGTCCTGCTGTCTGTATTGCCAACAAAGATGTTAAACAACACTGGTCCCAGTACCGAACCCTGTGGAACACCAGTTGTCACCGGTTTCCACTTGGACATAGAGCCATGGACCACAACTCTTTGAGCCATCTAGCCAATTCCTTATCCAGTGAGTGGTCCTTCTGTCAAATCCATCAATGCTAACTGGTTTTCAGACAGATTTCATAAAGATATATTTGAAGATAATGTTTTTTTCTTCATGTGCTAAAAAAAGTTATTACCTTCAGAATGGGAAATATTTAATCAGATGTGTATATGTTCACTGATACTTATCAAAGTTTTGATTTTCTTTTTTTCACTGAAGAAGAAAAAGATTAGCAGTGCTACAAAGCTCTGTTCATTAGTGTATATGGTTGGTTCTGTTGGTGTGTATTTCTTATGTTTATTTGTTGACTGAACATCAATATGTTCATGCTGAAATGCCAGTACTGAAAATATACTGTGGTCTGTGCACTGATGGATTTATTCTTCACTAACATATATGTATTGTTCGATTGGCACTGTTTGGGATTCCTCATTGTATAATGTCCTGGGGCTGTGTTTTGTTTTGTTTTTGTTTTTTTCCTTTCCTTAACTAAAAGACAGTTTGTATTCTATCTTTCTTTGCATAGTGTAATCCCTCTAACATAGGGAATATTTGGGAAGTAAAATACTGCTCACTGTGAATTAAAATAACTGAGCCCTAAGTTTAGTGCATAATAAACAAACCCAGAAGACAATAATTTCCAGGTAAAACAGTTTTAGAATGTTTACTATATTTACTATGACAAAGATAATTCACTAAGGTGCTATGTGAATGTGTTATTTTTAGATCACTGTTCAAACACGATGCTCTGTTTTACTCTCTGCTCAGTATTATCTTGTGTTAGCCACTACTGGTTTCACTTTTATACAGGGAAATTGGGAACCCGTTCATTACTGAATTATTAAAAGCAAAATAATCAGCAAACTATAACACCTTAGAAAATATTTTGTCTTGGAGAATTATTAAAAGGAAAAATCATGGTTAACCATCTTAAAAACTGCAGATGCAATCAGCTTTCATTGTGAAACATTTCAGGGATTCTGATGGAAATGATAGTTCATTCTACTCATGTTAAATTTGCAGTTCTGTTAGGCTATCTTTCAATAAATATTACATTACATCAGTAGCAATGCAGATCATGCATCATGAGCTCAAGCAGTGTCAAATCCTCAAATGGTACAGCGTAATGTTTTGCAACAAATAGGTGGAAAATACAAATGTATCATAATAAGAACAAATTAAGTGATTTTTATGTCATATTCTATAGACAAAGACAAATTATTTGAAGAGTCTCCATTATTCCATCAGGTTTTCCAATAAAGTAAAACAAGGGGCTTTATCTTTGTCCTAGGAGATGAAAACTACACAATTTCTACTCCCTTTAGTGGAAGCAGGATTGACCCATATAACATAAAAACCTGAAAGAGACAATTTTGTAAATTATTTTTTTTTGTAAATAAATATTTGTCTTATCTTTTCCATTTTAGTTTTAGCCATCCTGGAAGGCTCAAGTGAAAATAGTCTTCAAACAGACATATTTTAGTATATCCAGATGGCATTTCCCAAGTTCTTGTCTCTTCTACTAGTTCTGTCACAGCAAATATGTTCTGTGTTACCTACGCATTCATGCCCTTTAGCAGCACAGCCAAGCATATAGACTAAAGCTAGATTGCTGCTTCTGCTGTAAACAGAGAGAAAGAGGAGCATGTCCAGAGTCATCTCGGCGTACAATGGCTGTCTAAGATCTATTTCTCTCTACTATGACGGAAGGCTTTCCAAGTGGTTTGGCCTGAACATTAATTTCCTACAAAGAGATACAGCAGATCTGTTTCTTTTGAATGATTACATATAATACATAATAATCTAGGCAAAAACATACAATATATTTAAACCTTTACAGATAATTTCCTATCAATCAGCAGCACCACTCTTCACAGCAGGGCTGTTCAGTACTTTCCTCATAAATACTATCATGCAATTTCAATGAAAATAATTTGTTCAGCTTTAAAATCACAGAATCACAGAATCACAGAATGTTAGGGATTGGAAGGGACCTCGAAAGATCATCTAGTCCAATCCCCCTGCCGGAGCAGGAACACCTAGATCAGATCGCACAGGAACGCATCCAGGCGGGTTTTGAATGTCTCCAGAGAAGGAGACTCCACCACCTCTCTGGGCAGCCTGTTCCAGTGCTCTGTCACCCTCATCGTAAAGAAATTTTTTCTCATGTTCAAGTGGAACCTCC
>VZTO01015630.1:22874-42943 GCA_013400615.1 Syrrhaptes paradoxus
GTCTATAGTTACCCGGGTCCTCCTTCTTGCCCTTTTTGAAGACTGGTGTGACATTTGCTTTCCTCCAGTCCTCAGGCACCTCCCCTGTTTCCCATGACTTGCCAAAGATGATGGAGAGTGGTCTAGCAATGACTTCCGCCATCTCCCTCAGCACCCGTGGGTGCATCCCATCAGGACCCATGGATTTATATATATAAGGAATATGAATCTCGACCTTGAATCTAAAACATTATTTATTACATGTTAGTTTAACTATGAAATTAAGTACAGAGAAAGATTAATTACTATAACACTTCCATAATAGTAGTTTGTTGTTAAATTGGCATATAATTGAATTGGCATCTGGGCAGATATTAGGCTATTTTTCAGCTAGATTTCTGGATGTTTTTCAACTGTCATGCTACCTTTTATAAATTCTCAAATAAAATTCCACTTTGTCTTGACACTTTTAAAAAGGTTCTTAAAATTCCACTTAGAACTTGAAAGTACTTTAAGTAGGGTTATATTACTAATTAAACCCTTTGTCAGACCTTTACTGGGCTTAAGTAAGAGTTTCACATTTAATAAGTAAAGCTGAACATCAAAAGCTGATGCTCATTTCCCCCATTTAACCGGTTAAATAGCTGCCTTACCTCTTTCTTGCTATTTACTCATTAACATCAGTTTTGCTTTTGCCAGTTCAGGAAAACCTGCCTGGCAGCCATGGAAATCTCAAGCTGTGGATTCTCAGTCTCAAAGATACTGTGTTTGTACTTTATGAAATGTTTCCATTTCTTAACAGACCCGTACCATTTTTTGAAAACCATCACAAGCACAGTGTTCAGCTTCTTGGGCTCTCTCTTAGTATTATTAGAGTGGGTTCTCTTCCTAGAAAACTACATTGAGCAAAAGCATTTAAAAAGACATTATAAGGAAAAAAATAAGTGCTATGCAAAAGACCTACTTTTAATTTTTAAAACCGGGTTCAAAGGTTTCTTTGTGATCAGGTTTCATCTATTCTGAGCAATTTGAGTAGAAGAGATGGAAGTACTATGATGGCAAGAAAAGGTTGAACAAATATTATGTGTGTATATTTCTGCTATATGATTGCACTTAAAATAACTTATGATTTAAAGGTGGTTGCTTGTCAGAGTATCATTGTTGTATTAAAACTTTTACAGCAAAAGGGAGCCTGTGATGACCACTAGAACTGTCTCAATGAAAAGAATAGATTCAGCTTTCAAAAACATTGCCTTGGGCATGCACACTGATGCGGTAAACAAAGAACAATATTGGCTGTCTGTCCTGCCTTCTGTACGGCAGCACCGGAATACTTATGTCTGCCGGAGTAGTGGAAATCTAGCAATGAGCAGTTCCTATCCTTGCTACAGTATCTGTAATATTTCTGGAAATAAATGTAAGATATGAAGAGACTCTTTGGCTTAATACCCTTCTCTTTAACCATGGTACTATTCAGCTTTCTTTTAACTTTAAATATCACATTTTCATTTGTTTAACTTGGGAAAAAAGTGCATATAACCCAAGAGGAAAAAGCATACTTTAAAAGAAATTTGACAACGGGTTATTGTATACTTTGCTTTCTCAAATGTACGTTCACTTTTTTCTGATAACCTGGATTTAGCGTTCCTGCTCAAACTGAAGTCTAGAGCTGCAATTCAAAATGTTCTGGCTTTTTTTTTCCTTAGTATACCTTGCACTACTAACAGCAGAGGTCTTAAGGCTTGAGTTAAACCCTTACACCATTTGCTGCTTCTGAAAGTCCCTTGCTTTGCAGTGATGCCACTTGGGATATTTCAGTTCATCTGCAACTTTAGAGTCTATTCGAATTTCATGTTACAGCTTCACCAGCACACACAAGCATTCCCTCCCTCTCTCTTTAATTTCAATACTGAATAAATGAACATCATCTTGGCTAAATATTGCCACACCACTTTCACCTCTGTTCGGGAAACTGGGACTGTTACTGTCATTTATTTCTCAGAATTACTTCCTTCATTTGGCCATTGCTCACTATGTTTAAATGCCACATCTGCTGAGAAGACAATAAGCATGCTATAATGAGAAACCCTTTTAGGGGAGAAGTGCTAATTCTTTTTTTTTGCCATATAACTCTAAGGGTGCACTATTTGATCGTGTCAAAATTCTGTGCATCCATTTTACCTCCGTAAAAATCTTTTAAAGCAAACTGGTTTTGTTAATCACTCCCACAAATGGTTCCTGGCAGCAGTCTGGTTTTGCATTTGCAAAGTGAGCCATGTTCCTCTCCTCCTGAATAGCATCTTTCAAGGAAAAAACAAAACAAAACAAACAAAAAAACCCCCAAACCTACAAATAGGTCTTCTCTCCAGTGGTTGCTTGCTGTTTTCAAATATGTAGTTTCTTCCATATGGTTCCTCCCTTTTTTCCCTCAAAATTCTATATCGAAACAAACATGTGGTCCTCCTCCTTCCTGATACCTCAACTCACTCCCATCTGCACACTCATATTTTTCCTTTGGAAAGGGGTAGTTTCAGTTTACATAGAAACTTTCACATTTGGAGAATAAATGACACAACACAGCCAGGAAATTTTTTCAAACTTCCACTATTTTTTTAACCATTCAAAATAAGATATGTAATATATTCCTTTAAAGGAGATTAAAAGTTTGCTCAAGCATGTTTGTGTTAACTGCTCCTCACACAAAAACAAGCAAAGAAAAAGCCAGGTAAGGCTTTTTAGGTAAGTAAATGTGTGCCTGTGTGTGCATAAGTGCTTTAATAAAAAAGCTGCAGAAAACCACATCTATAGCTGCCTTCTGCAGCAAACACTTTAAGCTCTCTGGTTAAGGACAGAAACCATTTTTTGATCAAAGGAGTACATCAGAAATAATTTGGACATTAACTTTTTTACAGTTAATCACTCTTTTTTCTCTGATACTTAGCCAATTCCATAGAATATAATCTCTTGTGTAATATCTCTTGCCAAGCTGCTACATGTATTTTGTAAACAGATGTTACATTGATTAAAATTAATATATTTGCATTGACCATAAAATATTGATAAAATATTTTTCTTGTCTTTGAAAGCTTTTTTTTTTCTTTTAAACTAAGGAAATATATTTGCTCTTTTCAACAGTTTTAATATAAACATTCTAGAACAAGGGATTAGGAAACAACTAAGACCATATTACTGGAAAAATTCCCTTTCCCAAACTTTCATTTCTTCTTCCAACAGCAAGTCATCCCATTTCTCCAGTTCTGCTTCATGAAACCTGGTTTCTTTGTATCATGTAATTCCATCACCTCCAGAAAATGAAGTCAGATCCCCATCAGGTTTGTGTGGATTTAGTTCAATTAACTTCTATCTTTTTATGCTTATTAAAGATTTAACAGCTATCTTCCACTGTCCTAAATAAGAAAATATTGTAAAGTTCTGGTTTTGACAATTAGTGACATGTAGTTGCTTTTTATTTTCATAGAGATAAATTTCCTGAAGAGTGGAGGGGGAAAAATGGTTGTATTTCTACATCACCTATTTCTGTCACCACCTTCTTCATATGCAGATTTTGCTACTCCCTCATTCACTGCAGGCATGTACTCACACAGTGAAAACAAAGAGCAAGGCATTGTAAGGAATAGGTTTCTGGTAGTAGACGGGGGCATGAGAGAGAGAGAATTGGAAGCTGTCTTAGATATTTCAAGTTCAGTATAAAGAAAGCTAAAGAACATTTCCTCCTGCTGCCCTGCCTTTTCACTGTGACATTTCTTCCATGTCATGTGCCTCTGTGGATACATGATCTAAAGCTCACTGCACTTGGTGGGAACTTTCCTATTAACTTTGCACTACTTTGTTATGCCACTTCAGCTATAAATCTTCTGTCATGGTAGCCAGCTTCCTTTCTGGTTGAACTACATCGTGCTGTGTAGATGCACCCTCTAACTGCCTACAGGGTTTTAAATCTGGAATAAATTACTAACCCAGCAAACATACATGCAGATGTTTAAACTAGAGAGGTATCTGCTCCTGCTGAGACTGGGTACCGAAGCCAAACTTGGCGTGCTACATCACGTAGGAGACTCTTTGGGTGTGCATTACAACACCATAGGCCTCCAACTCACATCTGGCCAGTCGACAGCTATAGTGGTTTAAAACCTTACCACTTGCCAGCTTTTGTTGCATTCCCCTCTCCTCACTTTGCTTCAAGTTACAGCTCCAACAGTGGAGCTGGTGGAGGAGAAGAGCTCAGCAAAGCCACTGCTCAGTGCAGCGCCTTTGTGCAAATCTCCTTTCATCAGTATTCTAAATATGCTGGCAGGCTGGGGACGCTGAGTGCTGGCAGCATTGCTCTATGCTGCCTTCTGCTCCTGCCCCAACAGGTAGCGGTGGCTGGCAGGGAGCTGGTTGGTTGCACAAGGCTTTCAGCTGGCCCTTCAAAAAAGCTTGCTTTTTTTTTTTCACATTTCCTTCTCTACACCAAAAAACCCTTCTTGGGATTAATTGTGGAGTTACGACATTTTAATGCATCAAGTTTTTGAATAGCAAAGTAATGAATATATTAAGGAAAGAAAAGAAAAAAAAGGAAAAAATAAAAGATTTTAGCTCTAAAGTTTCCCAAATTAGTCATTAACAATAGGTCAGATCCAGTAAGAAATTTTGAGGGTTTTTTTACCATTAAATGTAGTTTTCTTCTGTTTTTTTCCCCTCACATTTATTAGTTGCAGAGACACGAAAACTGAAAAACAACAGTAAACCTTTCCCACCCTTACTTCTCAGTTTGCATAGATTTAGAACTTTTCAATATTTACCCACATGGAAACATCTACCATCTGGTGAGCATACTTCAGTCAGACGCTCTGCTCCTAGTAGACTGTCTTGGAAAAATTCCTAGTTCTTAAACAAAAAAAAAAGATCTTTTTCTGTGCCAGGATAGTTAGTGGGCCAGATGCTTATCTAAATCACCCTGGTGCAAATAACTACTTCGAATGCTAGTTGAAAACCAAAAGCTATACCTAAGTTTTTTCCTTCTTTATTTTATTTCCTTTTCTTCAATTTAATGCTATAATTAAATAGACTGAGATGACTAAAATAGCCTCAAAAGCCTTTTAAGGGGAACAAGATCTTTAGCTTAACTCAGAGTAAGAAGCTAGAGACTTACATTCCCTTCTCTCTCACAAAAGCAAGTGTTAAAGAAGATTTCCCTAGAATTTGAAGCTTTGAGTCTCAGGAACCTGGAACAGAGCGTCCTTCCTCTTCCTCATCTCACTATAAGTTATGGAAAAACACCTTTTTTCCAAAATAGTCGTTATTCTGAAGGATAAATTTCACAATTTTATAAATGGGGTGTACTTCTAAGACTCATGAGATCTTTTTCTGCTTGTCCCACACTTCCAAAACGCGACACTCAGTAGCTTAGCTCTTTCACTTCACTTGTGTTAATGTGCCTCATTTTCAGGTTTTGGTCCTTAATGACATAAAATTTCACAATCAGGAATTATTTCTGTTCTCCCTGCTTGCTTCACTGAACTGAAGTTTTCAGACAAAAATGTGAGACACACAAAGAAACAATTAGGAAAAATGTTTGTAGCCTTCAGGAGAATTGTTCATTTTTTTACCCTTTTTGTTGGAAAACATATTTTCTCCCATATGGCACCTCAGAACAGAATTTTGGCATTCAGACTGCTATTTGAAACATATTCCTAAGTGCTAATGCACCTTTCTTTTTTTTTTTTTCCTCAGCTGCTTTTTTTATATTTCAGTTGTGTCTAAGCAATCGTTGTCAGTTATGAACCTGAGGTGATTTTTGTGGTGGGTTTTTTTTTCTTTTCTTTTTTCTTCTGTGCTGGAATCCAGATGAGGACATGTTAACAGATTCTCTTTGGAGCTTATTTTTTTCTCCTTCTTTTTTTTTTAATCAGCATGAGAACTATTCGTAAGAAACAGTTCATCTCGTAAATTGAGCTTGCATTTTGTTTTTTGCTACTACAAAAGAAATGATACGGAAAGAAGTGGGCCTAAATTGCCAGAGCACTGTTACTGAAGGGCTTTTTTCTTTTGGAATGCCCTGCCGTGCTTTGGTAACAAGCATGTGGGGTGGCACACTGGCTTGCATCTAAACAGGCAAAACAGAGAAATTACTTTAAACTAGGCCTTGAGCCTGAAGGTAGCAATTCCACAGACACTGAAGAGGAGTCAGATGTAAGAAGGTGACAGCCACTAACAAAGCAAAGGATGACTCAGATGTTTCTAGTGCTCCCAAAATATTCAATAATTAAAAATATTTAAAACTTAATGCAAAGATCACTGAAATTAAAAGGAGTGTATGCCTTTATTTTAACAGGTCTTTGATCATGTCTTAATCTGGAGATTATCTCTAATCTTTAAACTAATCCTAGTGATGGCACTTTGAGACAAGAGCCATGAAAACAAAACACTGTTGTTACTCACATTTTTTAAGAATTCTTATTCAGAGTTATGCAAAATTTAATCAAAATCAGTTACCACCATTTGCCCTAAACTAAAAATAGGGGGTTGTAGATCTGCCCCACTTATGTTCCTGTCTTTCCACCACTTCCCTGCTCTGTGCTGGTACAAATACCCTGTGAGCCAGATAGTGAATCAAAGAGAGGAATAAAATATGGAACACAGTCAAGTGAGAAATAAAAACTTTGGTGTTAGTTCAGTTACCATTTGGCCATATCTGCTCTTGTGCTGGCATAGCTGAGGGATTGGAGCTAATGTGATTCAGTTAGATGGAAAGAAGACACCGTGTAGTTAATGATTAAGCAGTTGTCTGTAGCCCCTGAGATATTTATAATCCCTTTCCCTTAGTGTCTATATTAGCACATATTCTTATTGTCTCAGATCTAAACACATAAAAATGATAAACCAAGAGAGAGAAAGAAAGAAGTGTTAATCCAAGCAGATGAAATAAGGCAGAGAAATACTAAGAGTTACCAAGACCATAAAATAAAATGATATCATAGCCATGAGCTGGGACCAGGTCTCCACGTCTTCTCATTGTTCAGCTGCAACTATTTTGTTTTGATTTTTTTTCTTCTTGTGTCTTTTATAATATTACATAAAATGTAATCTTGTGTCCATAGGAAAATCCCCCCCAAAACTGTCATCACCTACTAGGTTATCTTTAAAAGCAATTCCTGTAAACAAATTCTTTATAATTTCATTCATTTCTCCTACTACATTTTTGTTGACTATTGTTGCAGACATGTATTTTCCCCACTGTAAAATCATACTGATTTGAGAACTTCAGCATGACATGCATAAATTAGAACTTATTTGAATACCAGGTATGGATTTTAAGTCTCTGTAGCCAAAGAGGTGAACGCTGTTGCTAGCAGAGTGATAAAGACAGCTGAGCATAAACTGGGAGCTTTATGAATGAGCTAAGAAAATAAAAACCAGAAAACCTAAGAGTCATCTTCTGGTTGTATTAAGAAAAGTCTTCCCATTAGAGCTTATAAGTCTATCAATTATTTTCTAAAATTCATAAGCACGTGCATATTTTTAATACACACTGAAGGCATAAATGTAAACAAATCTGCATGACATGTCATTGATAATTATTGAGAGAGTGTGAAGTTGTGGAGAACAGGCACAGACACTTTGAATTAACCCAGTTTCTGTGTTCAGCATATCCCACGCTTACCTCTACTGCGTGATGGTTCCTGCTTCATCCAAGGCACTCAAGAGTGTGAGCAGAAGACAATTGTGGAGACAGACTTGATTGTCAGTAAATAAGTTGCATAGAGAGGATGCAAAGTCATGGCAGTGTGGAAGGAATGCTGTGGGAAAAAACAGAGAGAAGTGATTTTTCAGAATAGCTGTAAACCTAGGGGTAGAAAACAGAAGAATAATTTAGTCTTGTACAATTTTCTAATGTAATTTCCACAGTTAGTTGATTTTTTTAAGATTGAAAAAGACATATAGAATTTCATAGTTTTGTAAAATAACTCCAGTTTTCTGTTTGCAAGATGAATGGAATCTTTCAGCTTTAAAAATAATTATATCAGAAAAACTTTTTTATAGGACAGAAGAGATTGTAAGGCTGGAAAGGATAAAACTACATCAATCCTTTCCATTTCTTAGAGGGCTGGATGCAGAAGTTATGACCTTCAGTAAAGCAATTTCTTAAAAAAAATTACAAGGGTGGGAAAAAATGCTTCTTGTATAGCCAGACCCATTGGGAGGCAATTAGATACTGAGAGATGTCACAGAGCCATAGCATAGCTCAATATCAGATGGATTCAGGAAGGCAGGATAGAATATAGAAAATAGAGATGACGATGCAAACCAATAAAATTTACACTCACATGAATAATCTTCTCTGAGCTGTCATTTAAAGAAGCCAACAGTTCAGACAAAATTGTATTTCTTATTTGTTCATTTTTTCTTGTTGTAGTGCTGGAATAGAAAGTAATGAAGTTTAAAGAGACCTGTGAAGTTAAGTTTGGAGACACCAAGCCTCTGCTAGTATTACACATAGGATTTTAGTTTGAAGGCTGGGTTCTGAGTTATGTGCATCTTGAAAGTGCTAAAGCTGAGTTCAGCTTTTCATTTTCAGATGAACCCAGTCTATATGGGTGTTATCAGCCTACTCAATTTATTTGATTACACAGTGTAATTTTTTTTAATTAAGAATTTTTAAAATTTTGTTTCAGATTAATGTAAAAATATCAAGAGGTGTTGTACTCACAATATCTCACATTTGCAACTCCATTTGATTTAAATTAGAAAATAAGAAAATCAAAGAGAAGGAAGTGGAAAAAGAAAAGAAAGATAACCTAACCTTTCACCGTTTTCAAACAAATTTAACTTGATTCTGGTCAACAAATGGAAGAAGAATGTAAGTATTCTTGGACAGAATTCATCTTCACGAATATTGTTGTTCAGTGCTGTTTTAGATTTTGTTTATTATCGGAGACATCTGAAATCCAAAGCTGATAAATAGGGTATGGGATCTTAGGTGGTGGATCTTCATTCAGCTGGTGGACAAATATTACTATTATCCTTCATGATAAAAACTCAATATTAAAGCAACCTAAGACTGAGGCATCTGCTTTAATGTAACCAGTGTAGAAGCATCCATAGGCAGTAGAGAGAGATGCCACCTCCAGAGATTCATTGCATGATAGGTTAAGTGCCAAAGAGTGATGGCGACTTCTCTTGCAAGAGGCTGTAATGGGACCCGGGTGACTAGCTTAGACAAGACTTCCAATGTTCAGTGGACTGATTGAGTGACACATATCCTATGGTTTTGTCTGTTAGTTCAATTTCCTTCCACACCTCTATTCCAACAACTACTCAACCTGATGTTTTCAATTGAAGATGCTTGTCCTTATACTTTATCCNAAAAAAAAAAAAAAAAAAAAAAAAACAAAACCAAAAAAAAGCAACACTTACTGCCAGTTGGCTGTTTTGCTAGTTTCAGTCCATTGTACAAATACTGGGGGATTGGTGTGAAAGGCTGTCTATTCTACTGTGACAACTTGTGCCTGACTTTTATTTCATAGGCACTGATGTTTTCCTTTAATCTTTTCATTGTGTATATCTGCAAGGAATAGGGCATTATGTTATATGTTATTAAACTCACTTTTCTTCATAAAGTCCTTCCATGTTCTAAAAATTCTCTAAAATAGTAAAGAAGCTTGTGTAAGTTAAAAAAAAAAAAAGTTATAATGTTCTCGCAAATTAAGATAGAGTTTTTAAAACAACTTTTAGCTTTATTGAGTTAATCATATCCACCAGTAGTACAATCTGTGGGTGAGAGGTTTATGTACTTAGCCTGAATATCAAGTTGCTGAATGCAAAAAAAACTTTTTAAAGCTTCCTCCCACAGAAAACCAGTGTCTTATTCCAGTAATAAGAGCCTGTCAATAACAGAATCTGACCCTTTGCCCTTTCACAGTGCACATACTGTCTTGCCCGAAGCCTCATTAGCCTTGCCCAGTTCTTTCTACAGAGTGTGTGCTGGAGTCTGCAGTGGCTAACAGGGAGGGAAAATATTAATGATTTTGAGATAATGCTCAGCTTTCCAGCTTTTTTTCCCCCTTGTTTGTTATTTGGAATAAGGGTACCACCTACTGGCCATAAGTTTTTTTCTGAAATTAACTGAAAAATATCCTCTTACTTCTGTTCAGTAGCACTTTTTTATTTATTGATTAAAAATACCTAATTTCATACCTTTTACCATCATTTTGTACCTTTGTGGATTTGAACAACGTTATTTTTTCTTTAAGTATATGTATCAATAAAGGCCAAAGAATTGAGGCAAATATGCAGGACGCCAACTGTTCTTGCTGTAGCTTGTAGTTTTATTGGTGGAGGTAAGCATTCATATATGAATTAAAATCTTCATTTCTCCAGTAGTAGTCTCCAGAATCATATGCTTCCCTACACAGAAATGTGAAAGAGTGCTCTTACCACTCCCTCTTTTAAGGACATGAGGAATAATAAAGCCTTCCTACTCACAGTTTTCACCTCAGATCTCTGACCCCGTCCTGTGCACTTTCTGCCTCTGCAGCAGCAGTAGGGCATTCCCAAACTCTTCCTCTTCAGTCTTCATTTCCCACCAGTGCCTGAGGCAGGGAACAGGTGAGGAAGAGGTGGAGCTTCATTTAGGAGTAGCAAGGGTCCACAGAGAGACTTTTGAAGTCCTGTACATGCCAGAAGGGGCTTGATCTAGGTTGGATCAGAAGAAACTCAGCAGTTGCTCTTCTTTTTCCTCACCCAGCATGTGGGATCAGCAAGCAGTCTGACTAGGCTGGCAGAGTGTGATGTCCTTGAGCTGGTTGAATATAAGCCATGGGAGGTATAAACAACCAGAGAGAGCACTACAAAACATGCTTGTTAAAGAAGGAGCTGCATGGACATTCTCATGACATGCGAGTGATGGAAAAGTACAAGCTTGCTTTTGCATGAGATTACATTAGAGCAGAGATAGTATAAAAGAGGCTTGCTGTGCACAATAAAGGTGATTTCTGTCCTGCATTCAGGAGTCTGTGCTTTGACAGGCCACGAATGGCGCCCAAACAGGGACCTCTGTGATGGTCTCTGGAGGGCTTGGAAGGCAGTTGTACTACTGCACCAGTGGCGGAGGCCAAATGAACTACAGGGAGCTGAAAGGAAGCTCAGCTACAAGTACACTGAAAGGAGCAGTGCAGATCTGTGCAGATTGATTACCTACTGCTGGACGGAAATAAGCAGCTGGGAACTGTGGGGACCAATTTATCGCAAGAGCAGAAAATGGTGCTAACAATTATGCAGAAGACTTTGAAGAAGTATGACTGTGCCTTAGAGCCGCAAGATCTGAGAATGTTGTTAATGTGGGCTAGTAAGAACTGCTGAGAAATGAATACCGTTAATGTTTATAATCCTGAGACCTGAGATCAGGTCGGTGTGAAGGTTTGGCCTGCTGCTACTCACAATGATAAGACAGCACCTGATGTTTTAGGTGCATGGCGATCTCTGTTTGAGACTTTAAAGGAACATGTGGGTAGTAGTAATGGGATCAATTAAACCACCCCACCCACCGCTCCACCAGAAACTCTTGAGAGTACTGTTGGTGGAGAAGACTCACCACCTGATAATCCTTTTGACCCTATAAATCCTGATGATGAACCAGATCTCTTCCCACTGAACTCCCATGACCAGTGGAATGCTGTTTGTTGGGAGGCTGCAAACAAGGGGACTTTGATATATTACAGGCTTGTGGAGCATTCCAGGTGATTTATGAGGGACAGAGGTGCCTGCGATGGGAAGGACTGAATTTTACAATCATTAAAGAAATGAGACATGTGGTAAAAGAAAATGGGTTAACTTCACATTATGCAATGGGGTTCCTTCAATCCGTATTTGAGAGTTATGTACTCGTTCCTCATGTTTGTAAAATGATAGCCCAGCTGACTTTAACTGCTAGACAATATTTTATTTGTATGAATCACTGGCGTGAGCTAGCCCATCAGCGGGCAGTAGAGAATTTAGGGGAGCCTGCTGATGGTCCTCTGTGTGCTATTGGAGTTGATGCTTTACTAGGGGAAGGACAATACAGTACTACCGTGACTGAAGCGACTCTCAATGTGGATGCGTTACATCAATCTAAGTCTCTCTCATTTAATTTAAGAAAAAAGGAAATCAAGAGGTATTTTAAATGACATTTATAAGGTATTTTACAGAGAAAAAAAAATACTGGCTACTAAGGATGATATTTAATCTATTGGAGAAAAGCATGATAAACAAATATCTACAAATTAACACTTGAAAAATTCTAATTTGCACTGTTTGTTTCTAATTTTCATCAGTTAGGTTGATTATTCTTTGGAAAATATTATCAAAGGTGGGAGTGAGACTATTTGTCTTTTTGAAGTCTTCAAATGGGGACTGGAAAATTAGCTTTAACTTTGATTAAATTATTTTGTCTCATTTGTAGAAGAAAGCTGAATCAATGCTTTGATGTTTCATTCTTCATGTATTAATTATGATTCTCTGAACTCTATCCACTGATAAAAAAATGTCTGAGCACCGATTCAGACATCTGGACTGCAAACCTCAGACCTTTGCCTACTGCAAGTCTGAGAAACAAACAATATATTGACAAGTACAATGTAGACAGGAAAATAACATCAACTTTTAGACACTGCCACTGAAATATATGATGTAGGACCTGTTTTTCTAAACATGGGGTTCAGTTCAGGCTGCCATACTTGCAGACAGGTAGGACAAAGCTCAAAGAACCTATGGAATTGGCTTTAGGAGATCAGAAAGACTGTGGTTATTGAGACCAGGCAGCAGATAGTTAAAAGGTGTAACATTAACTAGTAAAATAAATACATTTTTTTAACCTTTACTCCAGTCATACAATCAACTAGAAGGTCCAGACTTTGGGGTGGAGTGGTGGTGTTCGTAGGGCTTTTTTTCAGTAAAATTGGTAGACTGCTAGAGGTGTTTACTGATTTTCATATCTTTGGCAGGGGGAAACTGAACCTGTGGCAAAAAATAGGACAAATAAAATCACCTTCTTTGCAGTGAAAAAGGATACTGCAGACTAATCCTGCACTTCCTTCAGGCAAAGAACAGAATGGAAGATTTCATATTTTTTCTCAAATTAATTTTTATTGCATTGAAGCCTGTGTATGAAACTGCATTTGGTGCTATATGTAGTCCAGATGCTTTGGAGAGCTTCAGTCATATCCAACAGCAACATGTTCTACTGGGCCTAGCTGTGACAGAGTTAACTTTCTTCATAGTAGCTCATACAGTGCTGTGGTATGGATTTGTGACCAAAACAACTCTGATAACACACTGATGTTGAAACTATTGCTGAATAGTGTCTGCACAGCACCAAGGCCTTCTCTGTTTCTCACTCTGCCCCCCTCCACTGAACAGGTTGGGGGTGCACAGTAGGTAGACACAGGACGCAACCATGTAGATGACCTGAGTGAACCAAAGAGATATTGTGTGCCATATGGCATCATGGCCTGCAATAAAAAGGGAAAAGAGGGAGTTTAACCACCTTTTGCTCAGGAACTGGCTGGGCATGGGTACACCTGTGGGAAGTGGTGAGTGATTGAATCACCTCTTTTGTTTTCTTTCCCTCTTCTTTCACTTTTCCTTCCCTTATTAAACTTTTTAAACAGTTATTTCAACCCCTAGGTGTTACAGTTTTGACCCTTGCTGGCAAACTCAACAACCACCATTCGTTCACCCTACCCCTCCCAGGGATGGGGAAGAGAATTAAAGGGGTGAAGGGAAAAGAGATTCATGGGTTGAGATAACAATTTAGTAACTAAACTACAGTAAAATTGAAAAAATAATTATCATAATAATAATGATAATTATAGTATATGCAAATATACATGAAAGATACACAGGGATACTGCTCGTCACCAGATGACCAAAGCTCAGCCCGTTCCCAGATAATGATCCTGGAGCAAGGAGATTCTCAAAACCACAATCCCAGAAAAGAAATAACAGCTTGAGCGTCTAAGAGACCAAGAGCCAACCAACACAGAAAAAGACGATGCTGAGAGAGGGGTGACCCAGAGAGAGACAGCCTGGAGAGAAAGCACTTCTGGGCAGATTCTTATCTATATACTGTGCATGACGTGCATTATATGGAATATACCATTGACCAAAAAGGATTCATGTTACAAGGCACAATTAACTTGTGAAACTTACTACCATGTGATTGAAATGAACAGTTTCTTACAAAAACCACCACTATTAGATATAACAAAGCAGTTCAATATATTTATACGTATGATAGATGGATTCCTTGCTTTCATAAATATCTGTGGCACTAAAATGGTACAATCTTCTAAGTCATTTTAGCTTCACTTTCCACTGGATGTAGGTTTCTCATTTTCTCTTCAGCAGTATATCTTAAACTCGATCCTCAGTCCCCAGTGGAATTAGAGCCCTTGTCCCATGTGCTTGGATGCTCTATATAAAATGACACCTGCTTTACAATTAAATTATTCTAGATTTTTTCTTCCAAATTTAACAGAAATTACAGCAAATAAATATAGAAGAATACTTTTAATCTATATGAGATAATGATTTTAGGGAAACAAAAGCCTAATTTTTTTAAAAGTTAAATCTGAGCTCTTCCAGATTTTAGCAGATAAAAAGAGAGTCAAACTCTGGGTATTGAACCAAATTTAACAGCCAGCCCCAAGTCTTGCAAAGGGCAACACCCAGACCCATAACGACACATGCTGGGTAGAGCTACGAATTGTGGCATCCTGAACGTAGCTTCACTTGAAAATAGCAAGCAAGAGAAATATATCCTATCCCACCTTGTATGTGTGGCAGCCTTTGTGAACATATGCCATGTTCAACATTTTCTTTACACCACTTTTGAGATCTCTTCCTCCTTGGCACAGTGGAAGGGCAATAGCAGCGTTACACCACCAAAGGCCCTCTCCTGCCAATGGCATTCCTTCTGGCTTGCCAGGGACCAGAGGGGATCCTTCTATTCAGTATGAGAGGAGCAGTTGTTACAAAGCCAATGACAAAGCTTTATCCACAGCATCCTATTAGGTCTGGTCAAAATGTTGTGACAAAACATTTTCCTATCACACAATGCCAGTTGTCTGGCTTTGGCACACTCCTGTGGACTGGCTGATCTTGCCAAAAGTCCAGCAGAAACTGGCAGACAGGCTCTGACCATGTCACCTAGCTCAGCAAGACTCTTCATTCCCCTGGAAAGCTTTGGTTGGCTTGCGGGTGTCCAAGACTGCATAAGGTGCCTGGCTATAAACCTGCTTAGGTCTCTGTGCAGCCAGTTCCCCAACATCAAGTGGTACTAGGCCTACAATTCCCCAAATAATCGGTTGGTGGACTTTTGGGTTGCCTAAGCATTTAGCTCGGGAGCCTTGGAGCTGATAGAAAATAAGTGAAGACACTGAGGGTCCCGGAAATAGCTCCAGTGCAGAATATTCAGTTCTACAATAAAACAAATATCAACACAATTATTTGGCTTTGCTTTCCAAGATTTTTGTAGTAAGATTTTTTTTAATGGATGTCTGTCTTGTTTCTAATCTTGTTGTACTCATAATTTTTAACAACATTTGTTGGTGACAACACAACAAGTACCTGCTGATCACAGAAAAAGGACAGCTACCTACCAGCATGAACCCTGGTAACATGTGAATTTTCAATGTGATTCAGAATGAAGTTTAGCCCCCAAAGTGCATTGGAAATATGAACAGATGTTTTTTTCCTAAGATATTAATCAAAATATGAGGGGGAAAAAGAAACTTCAGTAATGAAAAGAATGTCCTCTTCCTACCAATTTTTTGAAAGAAATAAAATTCTACCAATACCTAGAATATACAGTAATAGCCTATAGTCTATATGATAAATCTTTCTTGATATTTAGCAAAATATTTTGAAGTATCTTGTATCACCATGTGCAAAATTCTGTCTTGTCTTACAGAGCAGATATATTAAGAAATACTGAGGTGTGCATTTAGCTTTAAGAACATTCTTAAGCCCCTTTAAAGTAAATCCCTTAAAAGTAAATAACTGTTTGAATAAATAAGCTGAGGAGAGCATTGTGGAAATTTCACATGTTTTTAAGTTATTTGATACACTAAAGCCATAAAGGCCTATTAAAGTCAATTAGTACTAGGAAACTAAAGCTTCCCCATTGTCAAGACAGGTTAACTGATCAAAAGCTTTGTCTTTCTCTTTACTTCCACCAGATGGTGGTGTATTGCAAAAAAAAACATACCCGTGAAAACTTTTTTTCTACTTATTTCCTAAAAAGCAAGGAAAGTTCTTCATTAGTAAAGTGACTTTCCTTCTGCTCTATTCATTATCGTTTCAGATGTCAGACAGCTTTATTTTCAACAGATTGAGTAGGAGAGATATTCACAGTTATTATATTTTTAATAAAATATTTCAGTGTATTTTTATCCCACTTCAGCAGTGATTCCTGACTATACAATGTTAATCTATTTCTTCTTAGCAGAGTTACTAGTTGTATTTTGCCCTCTGTCTCACCTGTAATACTGCTGCACCTTTCTGGTGGATTAAGTGTAAGGTCCCGGGCAAAAAGACGTACACTCCAAATTAAGTTCTTAAATGGTATTTAGATATCATGATAGTTCCTGTATGTTACGAATGTCCGAGATCAGGTCAAGCAAGATTTAACTTTGGCTTAAAGATGGGTCTTGGCTTCAATGCAGGAAGATACCCTCTGATTCTGAAAGAATTGCCTTGGCTAACAGGTGAGTGTGTGCTTAAAGCCACATCAGCATATCCAGCATCTTCTAGAACTGAGTAACTTGGTAGAAACAGTGAATTTTGAAGCTCTTAAGAGCTATGGGTTTTTCTTGTAAGAGCCATGGGTATCTGTGGAAGGAGGTGATGTGACTCATGATGTTTCCAGCTTTATTCTAGGTAGCTAATCCTCTTATATTTCACCTTGAAGTATTATGGTATTGAATTAAAATCTGTATATGTACACATTTAACTCCTTACAAGTAAAAAAAAATGCTGAAGGGCTCCCACTTAAAAACTTTATATTCTCATCTGAGAATACAATTATTTTATTCTGTTGGGAAACTGTTATTGCATCATCTGAACTGAATGGAAGCTCTATGTTACTAGTTTAAACAAGGGAAAAACTTAAAAGGCAAAATATAATGCTGTTGTCTATGTTTTATTCACTGTGTCTCTCCAGGCAATGCCTTGATATGCATTCACAAGAGAAAAAAAGGGTCCAACTTGCTAATCCTTAAGTTCCAGAGGCTCAGCTTGGGGCCCCTGGGAATATGACGCTTAACACAAGTCCTGACATTCCACCCTAAGCTGTGTGGATGTGAAAAGTAAGCTTCAAGCCTGGAGCAGGACTGTTTTCTAATTATCCTCTGTTCATGTGAAAGTCAAGTCTCAGAAGTTAAATGTAATTAAACCAGATATTCTACCCTTTGGTCCCAAACGTAAAACAGCCCAAACTCCAAGCTCTCTCATCCATACTCTTCTAAATTATTCTCTACCAGGTTGACCTTATAGCAGCCTTCAAGTACCTGAAGGGGGCCTACAGAAAAGCTGGGGAGGGTCTTTTTACAAGGGGCACGCAGTGACAGGACAAGGGGTAATGGATTTAAATTGGAAGAGGGCAGATTTAGACTAGATATTAGAAAGAAATTCTTTACTGTGAGTCTGGTTAGACACTGGAACAGGCTGCCCAAAGAGGTTGTGGATGCCTCATCCCTGGAGGTGTTCAAGGCCAGGTTGGATGAGGCTTTGAGCAACCTGGTCTAGTGGAGGGTGTCCCTACCCTCTAAGGTCCTTTCCAGCCCTAACCATTCTATGATTCTATGATTTTATGATTCTATGACTTCTGTCTCCTCAGCTATCTACTCACTGATAAAACAGGTCATCGTAAGACCACTAGTCATGAACAGCAGCTCATCGTTTAATCTCCTTAACGTGGGCTACAAAGTGGCTGATGTGACATGGGTACATTTTGGTAGAGGCAGCATCCTCTACCAAAGTTTCTTGTATTGCCAGTAATCTCCTCAAGTCCACAGTAGGAACTAATCTATTTTACCCAAAAAAGATCAAGGGATAATATATGTTTTTGTCTGCTAAAATCTAAAGTGTTCACCATGGGTTGGGAAACTGATTGAGCACAAAAGTCATGGAAACTTTTGTAATTTACTCATAGTTTTATTTACACCTGAAAATGGGCCTGAAACATTTTGTTAGAGATGGGAATTTCACCAAAAGCCTACCAATAATTTTCAAGTGACAGTTTATGGTTTACATGCTGCCTTACTCTGTACATGCTCAGCTTGAAAAAGTTTGAGGGAAAAGTCAGTACACAAAATTTACCATTTTCTAAAAAGCAATCTTGATTAATGTGGTACAAATCAGACATGCAAGGCAGCTTTAGAAAAATTGATTACTTGTTTTACATCAGGTCAAATAGCGTCTGGTTGCAACGGTAAGGTCTAAGACACTGTGTTGCTTACTTAATCGCTGTAAAACAAGGCCAGGAGCACTATCCTTAGAGTCTCTCTCTCTTAATTTCTTTCCTCCTTGTCTTCTCCTTCTGCCCAGAATATTCACAAACTCATCACTGTCTCCCTTTTTGTTAAAGATTTAAAGAAAGAGTACACATCTGATAAAAATATATTCCAAAATTTTGGAATAAAAATGCAAGTTCTACAGCTTTACTCTCTAGTTTCAAGATTAAATCCTGAACTTTCTATTCATAGTGTATAAAACCTGATAAAATTTTTGACAGTAATCACACTTTTGAAAGGAAAATTGTTATTGCCAGCTCAAAACTTCAATATCACAGTTTTTTTGCTTGTAACAGAATTATAAATGTAAAGTTAATCTCTTTTAGATTCATGATTCTACCAGAAACAGTTGATAATCTGTAAAATGAAAAAGAAAGCAATACTCGTGCCACTGATGACAAAGATAGGTCAAAGAAAGGTGAGTAGTTTGTTTGCACAGATAGATTACTCAAAGTACATGAACTTCATCACATTCACAAGCACTTATTGAATCAAGACATAAATATTGCAATATGTGCAATATTCTGACACACACTGTAAACCAGCTTCCCTTTTAGAGAATGTTTTCAAGCTTTCCTGTCATTTTTTCAGTGACAAAAATTTCTAAATGGACATATGTAAATAAGCTTGTTCTTAGTCTCTCTGTGGCCATAGCAGTTTCAAAGAACACATCCTTTGAAACAAACATTTAACCTCTAATCATTTTTCACACTCTACAATTTCTTTTCCAGCAGTTCATTATGTAAATTGTCTTTGATGCTTTCTTTAGCTACAGATACGTAACACACTCCTAGCCACATGCTAATATTTTCTATCGGATCTGAGTATCTAATTTTTGACCTTATGACTGTGCTATCTGAAATGTTATTTCTCTTCCCTTTTAATTTCCAGAAGTACTTCCTAAATCTTTGACAGTTCTCCCAAACATTCACTCAATAGGTATCCTACATGGGACTGGAAAAATATTTTCTATGACACCAGATACCAGGGCAAGAAAGGTGATTATTACTTCAAACTTGCTTTATTCTATTGCACCATTGTTTCAGGAAACTAGTTCTTTTGCTGACTCATATTTTTCTTCTCATGATGGTTATTGTGTAGAGAGAACTTCTATGACTCATTTTCAGCTCAAATTAAGATTTACCTGCCATATTTCTAACACTCAAAGCTGGATTGTCTAGTCCAAACTAGACTCTTTGTTTACAGACAGATAATTCCTGATGCAGGATTTCTTCCCTAGAGTGCCTCGCTCTTCATTAGTCATGGAGGAACTCTGCATAACTAGCTTATACCTAGATGTCTGACTTTCAGATGGTTACAGCTATGTGACATGAGTTCCACATGAAAAGTCTGCATTTGCCTGCCTAAATTTGTGAAAGACTGAAGGAGTGAACTCAGTGACCTGGATGGTATCTTCTACTTTTACTATGTTTTGTGTTACTTTGCATCAGACTTCATGCCCTTTCAACTCTGTGGTAACTCTACTTTTATAATCCACACAACATCAGGATGCAATAGGTTTGCAGCCTTGGA
>VZTO01015631.1:3422-21761 GCA_013400615.1 Syrrhaptes paradoxus
TCGGTTGGGGGCGGGAATTGTGTGAGCGGGTGTGTGGTTTTGGCCCCGAGCCAAGGGTTAACCCATCACAAGAGATTACGATTACTTCAACAACTGTAAGAAGCTCAGTGGTGATAGTACTCAGTGTTAAAAGTCAGCAGGAGATCCTTGAAGAAAAGCTGCATCCCTTTTTGCATGAGAAAAGGAGTCAAACACCTAAATTTATTTCTTAATGTTCATTACTTTTTCAATTATAGTAGAAAAGCCTATAGGAAATAAAATTAGGACTAAATACTAATAAAGTTGTTGTGAAGGAAAATGGAAGCTGAGCTCCAGGTTGAGTTTTCCTCCTTTATTCTGGACTGTCATTAAGCTCATATTAAAAGATTCAATATAGCATCATAAGACTTTAGATCAGGTCTACATTAAGGAGTGAAAGACTTTTTTTTTTTCCTCTCATATAGGTTCCTGAAGTTATGATTGAGGGATCAGTATTGTAGCCTTTGGACTATATATTTTTCCTCCTACCTGGCACTTCTGAATGGCCCAGTTTCTGTTTAAGCTTTATGAAAGCCACGCTCTGGGAGCCACTTCTATTGCAGAAGTATGAAAACTGATCTTACATTTGAATGTAGATGAACTCTCCGAGAAGAGTGGGGAAGGAAAATAGGTTTACCATCTGACCTGTTACAAGGATAGGGAAAGGGAAAGAGAATCGAATCCACAGTGTGGATATTACTCATCCTAGTCCTGCCTTTTCAAACCACTGAGAGGATGTCAAGCCTTTCTACAGAACAGAAAAGAGTCTTTCATTAAGTTCACTGGAATGCGCTTAAACTGCATCTGAGAATCAAATTTAACTCAGGTGTCTACAAGTTAGATATCCGAGTCAATCCTTCTAGTCTCCTAGAGGTCTATCTCAATGTAGAGAAAAGCATCTTTCAAGACAATCTCATCCTGAGAAGTACACGTGAAATTGGTTAGATGCCTTGGAGTTGCCCTTTGCACTGATTGTAGAAGCCTAGGGTGACCATCTAGACACCTGAAATTAGATGAAATGAATTGCAACATAAATCAACAGCCTCTGGAAATAGGTGCAATTTTATTCTTCAAAGCTAAACATACTTACAGAAAAATTTGCAAGAGATTGTATTAAAAATGTGTGGTTTGCTAGGTTTCCTTTTCCTAATAATGAAGTTCTTGTTTCAGCAGTCTGGGAACATATGACTGTAATCAAATGGCATATTAAGTTAGGAAAGATGAGTAATTCCCAAAACATATTCAGCAAATGTCACCATTTTGCTACACAAATCGTCTGTAAAATTTTAAGATATAAATTATCAGAAATCATTACCCAAAGAATATAGAATACAATTCTTGCTCTGTCATTTGTGGGAATTTCAGCAAGTTTCTAAGTTATTTTGGATAGACTAGATAGGTCTCATGGAATATTTCTCTCCTCTGATGAGATGAATATAAATCCTGAGATGTGATGTGTTAACATATTTGAATATGAACTGGAAACTCACTTCTTGCTTGATTTATACGAAATAAGTCACTGTCAGAAACATGTCTGAAAATGTTTGCTAAAAGAGAGACATAAAATTCAAAGCAGTCTTGCTTCAGAATTTGCTTCAGTGAACTGGGCTGAAGCTATTTTTCCTTACACACCTCACAGAAATAAGCAGCAAAAGAAGAAATAAGCTATGGTCCAGAATAGATGCAGCATGATGCGAAGAAACACAGCTTGACTCTTACGTGCTCCAGAGCAAATACTGGGTACTGGGACCAACTTATTCTTCCTTTTTGCCTCCATAGCTGTTGAATTCTTCACTGCGTGCAACTCAGCTGCCCCACAGCCAGTGTTTGCAGCATCCCTGTGGGGGACTCAGCCATCCCGTCTCTTCTTCCTGAATCAATGCTCTCACCACAGCAGTTTGGCTTGAGGAGAGGTTTTCACTTCCGTCTCCATCAGACAAGCTGAAGCCTTGCTTTCAACTCCATGGGCTGTAGAGGGATGGCAGTAGGTGTCATGAAGACCCCAGGCCAGGCACCAGTCAGACATGCTCCTCTTCTTACTGTTTGCTGTTGGTAAGCTCATGGCAGCCATACACAGTTGAATTACTTTTTAGAGGTACCCATTTCTCTGCACTTATTGGACCACAATAACAGCTTTCCTTCGCTGTGCTGGGCTAGATCCTGCTATTTATGGGGTCTATGATGCTTAACGAGTCACTTCAGCAATCTAATTACAGCCATTAGCAGTTGTATTTTTATTTCAGTCCCACAACTGAATACCTTGCTGAGAAGCCCCAACCTAAGAAAATCTTCAAGAAAAAAAAAAAAAGATGAGAGGTGGACATAAACCAGCAAGACAAAATGAAGAGATGTTCAATAACAAGAATTTGGATGCCCATCAGAAATCTTCTCTATGCCCAGCATTTTCTTTCCCTGAGTTACAGAAAGCCAAACCATCTCGTCAGTGGCAGTCAATCAACATTAATTTCAATGGAATATTTTGTGTACGTTGAAGGCGAGACTTCGAGTCACATAGTTCTATTTTCTTATAACTCTCTTTTTTGGCTAACAAATCTTAATTCATTTTAAAGATAAATTATATTTTGAGATTGAAAACAAGGATTTTATGCTAATACAAAATGATACACGCAGAAGTAAGTAGGGCTGTAACTAATTAGTTTTATAAATCAATACTTTCTACAAGATTCCTTTCATCTTCAGGCAAAACTAAAATCAATATTAGGGCTTAATTAATGACTGAATACATAGAATAAAGCTCATTAAATAATGAGTGAATATAAAAATTGTTCAAGACGTATAAACAAAAGATTTTCTATATGAAATAATGTATTTCAGAAATATTTTATTTTTCAATTGGACAGCTGCTTTTAAATGCTATAGTTGCCAATAATAAAATATCTTTACTGTTTTGTCATTTTAAACTCTCTTATGAGTTGTTACTCAAAACAAGAATACACAAATATCATTATATGCCAACGATCACCTAGTAGAATTTGGATTAGCCTTTGAAAAGAACCTGAAATAAAACTTACTGTTTGCAAACATGCTTGTTTCAACATCTCTATATTTTCACCAGCCATTTCATCAGCCAGCTAGCTGGTAGCCAAGTTGAATTAAGTTGATTTTCTAAGTAAGCCTCACTTTTAGGCAAATGAACACCAGGATGAATAAATTAAACTGTGCATTACACATACTGATTAATCTCAAGACACAGCATGCTGGTAATTTATACCCCAGTTTATACTATCCAGGAAAGTCCTTTACCCAGCAAAAAGGAAAACCTGTTGGGGGGGGAATGTTTGTTTATTTGTTTCTTTGTTTGTTTTGTGTATACAGAGGTTTTGGGGGGGTTGTTTGGCTTTTTACTGTGATTTGTCAGAGAATTGTCTTTCCAGAAGTGGTTTCACATTGTTTTCTCATACAAAATATAGGTTATATCCATAGGCAGGAAGTTTTATGCAGGTGCTAAAAGTGCAGAGTAGTCACAGATGTTATAATCCGCAGCAACGCAACTTCACTGTTGACAATGGTATGTGGAGCAGAGGTTGTTGCTGAACTTTCAGAAAGTGGGCAATAGCACAAGTAGAAAGAAAATTAGCAGGCCTGTCTGCTGCTGTGCAAGAGCATTTGTGACAGCTGCAGAGAAACCTGTCTCCACACTCAGGGCAGTCAACTGAATGAAGGAAGGAGAAAGCACCAGTGGTGTTCCGCAGGGGTCGGTACTGGGACCAATGTTGTTTAACGTCTTTGTCGGAGACATGGAGAGCAGGAGTGCACCCTCAGCAAGTTTGCTGATGACACCAAGCTGTGTGGTGTGGTGGACACGCTGGAGGGAAGGGATGCCATCCAGANTGTGTGCTTGCAGCCCAGAAAGCCAACCGTGTCCTGGGCTGCATCAAGAGAAGCATCAGCAGCAGGTCAAGGGAGGTCCTTTCCAACCCAAACCATTCTATGATTCTGTGATGTTTTGTCAGAATCAGACAGCCCTGGGGAAACCAGAGGCAGAAATAACACGCAGAAAGCCCAGCCACCTCACTGAACACACTCTGCAAAATGGCTATGATCAGTGGAGATCATGAGAAGAGAGCTGGAAAATGGTTAAGAAGGTGGAAAGAAATTTAAGTCACACACATTCAGCTGGTTACGACATTACTGAAACCTTCTGCTCATCTTGATCAGGATCCTTCAGATTTCTTCAGGGTTACAAGCTGATGTCCCAAACACTGCTTGCTTTCTCGAGGACTGCCATAGCATTCCTAGCTGTCGATCCATACTTCCTAGTCTCCGCAAGTACAGGATCAAGTCACAGGTGCTCTTTTTCCCTGTGATTATTTGCCTAGTAATCTCTTCACACAGATCTTCTTCCAGCTCCAAGTTTTATCGAACCACTAGTATTTTTTCCTCAGCTGAGTCTCCATAGCAGCAAATTCCCACCTTTTAAATCAGCTGGTGCTGCTCTTGGTGCTGCTGGCCCTGACCTGATAAATGTGAATAGATTAACCCTGGGATGAGCCCGTGAAAGAGGAGTAGCACAGATTCGAGGCGTAGAAGAAACAAACAAGAACATGCATTGGGGGCAAAATGCTTAAACAGAAATAGCTCCCGCTGACTTAATAACGGGGGTACACAGCTCACACAGAAGTTTTTTTTTATAAAAGCTTAGGATCACTTTGCTGAAAAGGAGAGGGAATGCAGAGAGGTTAACTACTATTTCCCAATACAGTTGGTAGAAAGGTTGGGTTGATGCTTAGGTCTTCTGAATCGCTGTCTACTGGTTGCACTAGATTGCGCTGGCAATGGCAAAGAAAAGAGCTATACACTAATTGGTGCTTAACAGGAATTTATCCCCAGGAGCTAATTTCACTACCTTTAAACTAAGGGTAATAATAACTACTGCTCAGTTCTAACATACGTAACAGCATTACACTTAAGAGAGATTCATTTGGCTGCTGTTATCATGTTAAATGGTGTGTGGCCATTGGTAAACAGATGTAAAATTTCCAGCCTTTCAGTTGGAAAATGAAAATGGAGAAATAAAGGTGAATTTAAGTGACTAGGATCTTTACTCCTGTGCCTTTCTTTCCGAAGTAACGTAAATGCAAGATAGATTTAAACTTTCCAAATCAGAACACTCCACTAACTGGAAAAAACAATGAGAGGCGAATCTACTGTATAGTGACATAAAATTTAATACCAGACAGCACTTACAACACCAACATAAACCTCAAAAATTTTCACTTAACTTACGCTCACAGTATGAGCCCTGTGACAAAAGGGAAAAAAAATGAGGACAGACGTAAATAACTTTTTGAATATGGTAAAAACATGTTGAAAAAATTTAGGACTACAGTGACAACAGAAGTACTGTTTATATTCAGTGACATGTACACTTATTTCTAAGAACAGTGAGAAACCAGGAGTTTTACCTCTTTTCTCTCCCTGCTACTGCGACCTGAAGTGCATTATAGGTATGAACTGTATGGGAACTTCTTTAGTATAATGACTCTAAAGGATGTTTTTATACTGCCAACAGTTTGCAAATACCTTTGTTGAAAGAAGTATCTTGTTAATTCAATAAACAAACTGCACCAGAAATATTATGACTTTGTGGCATAATTTTTCCCCAATAGAAATATTTTCAGCAAAGAAGAAAAAAAACTACATGTGGAGTTCAGATGCTGAAATGTATGTATAGACAATATAAGCTTGTTTTCATGACAGAAAATGACAGCAGAACAACCTATTTTATGTGGCATTATTGGAACAATTGAATACAAGCAGGCAGTGAGGCCTCTTTGAAGACTTAGTAGGGTTTCACCAGTGGTACTTGTTTTCCAGTTTCGCAAGAAACATATGTGGATATGGTTCAGCATATGCAAAAGTGCTCAAAGCAAATATACTTCTATATGGATCACTACAATAGGAAAAGTAAATAGTCTTGGTTGTGGCTACATCAGTAGCCTTTGTCAAGTATGGAACTTTTATTCTCTCTTCACTCTTTGGATGAGTACAGATATTTTTACATCATAATCCCAATCATTCCAGTGGAGGAAAGAAAAAGATTAAATTAAAAACAGGCAGCCTATTCATATTTAGCATCTTTACTGTATTGAGAAATATTTCAGCACTCTACTTCAACATGCAGAAGCAGTATTGAAGTATTGAAAATGGAGGATTTATTTTTCCTGACCCATTCTTAATTGTTCCTTTAAAACATTTTCTGACCAAAGTGAAAATAAGCTGTAAGAAAACAAGTCCAGATTTACCTAAAGAGACTGCATCAGAACAGTGATGCCTACTATGGAAAATGCTGTACTATTCTAACTGCTTTGATCAATAAAAAAAAAAACAAACACCCTACTATTTGCTAATTACATTGTAGTGAAAAACAATATTTAGGGCAGCTAAAGAGCCCATGCCCTAAAGGCCTTCTGAATTAAAATGAATGTTGTGATCTCACTAAACAAATACTAGGAAAATGTGTTCTGTGCTGTTGGCTTACACTCTAAGCAGCTGCTCTTGAGTCTGTGGGCTGCACATTCTGTAATAAAGATTTGATGTATACAGTTTATCTCCAAAAAAAATTCTGTACAAGTCTCTAGTAAACTAATATAAATGTAATTTGTAGTGGAAAAGTCAAGCGCTCAACCTCACCTTCAAAAAAAAAGATGCATTAGCGAAGTCACCAAGTACCTTTACTTCAGTGTTTGTGATGGTATTTTTAGAAAACAAGATTGGCTGTATAGTTTGCTGCAAAATCCCGTTATAACCAGATGCTCTTTGGAGACCAGAGTCCTGCTGAGTGGCACAAGAAACATCTGGCCAGCTGTCAGGATTGATTTGGCTCAGTAGAAACGGGCAGCAATAACAGAGTAGAGGAAGGTTGCAATTACACTAGGCAGTACCCCCTCCAATTCCAATAGTTGGGAGCATAACCAAATACCCTTGACACCTGATAAAAAAGAGCTGATACAATGCTTGGTTCCTGCATTAGTTAAAAAAGATTTCATAGAGTTGCACCGGCACTGCGCTGTCAGCACCCTACTAAAATCCTGCAGGAGTAAAAAGTGGAAACCTGAGAAGAAGTACACTGAGAGAAAAAATAAAAATTCTCTACTTCCTCCTTAATCCTTTCTCCTGTCTGCTCTATTCATAAACCTCCACATTTTATTTTGTCTGTTAATGACTCAGATTTGCAGTGTCCTTGTAAAACATTCTTTCGGAACTTTTTGGGCTTTGCTTAAAAGTGTGCGAACCCTCACAGAGCAGAAAACTCAGATTTAATGAGAAATAGGCTGGAAGGAGTCTTTCTGCTGCCTTCAGTGAGAGCTGGCACAAGTTGCATCCAGGTGGCACACGATAGACTCTACGGCAGTTTGTATGTGTCACTTGTGTGTTGTCAGCTCACACTGACACTAACCAGACTGCAAGGTGAAAAGATGCGAGGGGAGAGGGGTAAGAAGAACATTTCTATAATACCTCTGTCTGTCATCTTATTCGGTTTCTTCTGCCTGTACTTGTAGGACAGTCTATGCACTGGCATTGAGAGCACCTGTATAAATATATGGCTATTTCATCTGTAAGACTGCAAGATGTTGAGAGGATTTTAAAGAAAGAACAGAGCTCCTGCAGGATGTAAAATACGACCAAATTATTTTTCAGAAATCTAGCTCCAAAACCCAAGCTAAAGTGGACTGTTTCATGCTTATCCAGGTTTCAGGCTGTCGCAGAGCCAACAGCAGCATAAAAACCTCATTGAGAGCATGTGCTAAAATGCAAGAGACTGCAAACTTCCTCTTGTCCTACAGGAAGGGAGTACTACTCGTTCAGTAGAAAAACTATTTTTTTTTTTTTTTTTCCTGAGTAATATAACCTGGAGGACAACAAATTCCTTAAAGAACAAACAGAATTTTTAAACTGGAAAACGTAGACAAATATGCACCTTGGGTAAAGAACAAGACTTTCCCCTATACACAGTGAGTTCATATCTTAAAAAAAAAAAAAAAAAGATAGCTTTCAAACCACAGATGTTTCATGGTAGAGCTATTTCCCTACTGCTATGTATGGGGACTGTTTTAACTTTAACAGATGTATCTCTGTTATGCAAACAACCACACGCCCCCATACATCTCCACTGAACGTGTGAAAAGCACACTAGTATTTCTCTTTGCTGCTGTTGAATATTGCTTTTCATTAGAACAGCCTGGACTGTTCTAAAAACTCTTCCTTTACACATATACATGCATCATTCTTTGACAGTCATGCTGGAACAAGCATTTAAAAAATCATCAAGGAAGGAGGTGGAACAGCCTGCATCCCTGGGATCGTACTAATGGAGACAGTGTGCTTTGCTGGTTCCACTCTCATTGTGGAAGACTCGGTGTTTTCCACAGCTAAACGTGCAAGTGCTTAGATACTATTCAAAACCTCATTACTTTTATTTATTGGTATTAAAAAGTCAAAGAAAAATTACTCTTGTCTTGTTTACTGCCATCTCTTACTGCGCTTGTTTACTTTAGCTGCTAAAATGCTTATGGCAGGAAGCTATCGTTGCATTTTTATCTAGGGCTGTACACACTGTAAGTTTGGATTGACTCTGTTATGTGTCATAACTCAAGCAGAAAGTATGCATTAAAGACTTCCCCAGACTGACAAAAATCAGTATTATCTTGAACAAATGGGACCTCTGAGCTTTCTCCAAACAGTGATTAGGAGTACATGTTCAGATTATCTAAGACTGAATTTTCATTAACTCCTTCATGGAATCACAGAATCAAAAAAAAGAAAAAAAATTGGAGGCGACTTCTGGAAGTCATCTGGTCCAATCCCTACTGCTCAAGCAGGGCCACGTAGAGATGGTTGCCCAGGACCATGTCCAGATGGTTTTTTAATATCTCCAAGGATGGAGACTCCACAACCTCCCTGTGCAATCTGTACAGTGCTCAGCCACCCTTACAGTCAAAAAGTGTTTTCTGATGCTCAGAGGGAATCTCCTGTGTTCCTAGTTGTGACCATTGCCTCTGATCCCGTCACTGGGAACCACTGAAAAGAGCCTGGATCTGTCCTTTTTGCACCCTCCCTTCAGGTTTTTACAGACACTGATGACATTTTCCCTGAGCCTTCTCCAGGCTGAACAGTCCCAGCTCTCTTAGCCTTTATTCATCAGAGAGGTGTTCCTGACTCTTTGTGGCCCTTCACTGGACTCTCTCCACTATGTCCATGTCTCTCTTGTACCTTGGAGCCCAGAACTGGACACTGCCCTCCAGGTGTGGCCTCACCAGTGCTGAGAAAAGAGAAAGGATCACCTCCCTTGACCTGCTGGCAACATTCCTCCTAACACCGCCCAGGACACCATTGTTATCTGGAAACATAAGGATCCAGTGTGACATAAGGCCCATATAGAAAGTTCAGTAGGTTGTGAGTACGTAGTCATATTTAGAATATTAGGATTTTACAAAAATGCAATATATTAATTTTAAAAATCTGAATAAAACAAAGGTTAACAGACGAACAAACGCATCAATCAAAATCACAGAGCAGCTAGATGTTCTGTAATCTGCTATTGATCTCAGGTTTTACAGAACAAAACAAAGGTGTAGAAGAGGACAGAATACTATGACCTTTGTTTTCCAGAGTGGATTCTATTGAGCAAAGAATAAAGTGTCTGTTCGCACCCTCTTAATGGATTTAAACCATTGGATCAATAGTAAAGGATAAACCTAAACTACTTAAGAAGGTATTGCATTAATAAAATCCCTTGCACCTGTCTCTGTAAAAGAGAATAAACAGAGCAGAGTTTCAGGGGGTGATTAAGAGAGCATCAGGTTGCAGTGAAAGGCTTAAAAGGGACAAATTAGCCTTTGCTGTACATGGAGATAAGGCAAAGGGCTGCAAGGCTGAGCTACTCATTACAAGCTTTTACAGGCAGATTAAAAGGTTTTGGGTTTTTTAAAAGATGCCATGGGGATATCATATGACAAAATATCTTGAGGCTGTTTATATAACTAATAAAAAAGATGGCAAACTGCTGTGCTGGAGCTACCCTTAGGGCTGCTTGTTGATCTTATTTATTGCAGACAGAATTATACTTCATTCATAGCTGTTCTTGTAGAATGCCTACTGGGACATGTGAGGAAAAATGTGAAGATTCAGTATGATTTTATTGCATTTTAATAATAAAATGTACTAGTTGTAATACTTTTTATGAGCTTGCTAGTTTATAAATATGATCCTCCCTTTCTCAAGCCTCAGTAACTTAACCCCTTATATTCATGCCCTTCACAGTCTTATTCATTCTCAGACAGCAGTTGTCTTCAGAGTTTCACAGAGCTCTAGAACAAGGAGGTCCTTATATCACCTAGTCTCACTTCTTGGAGGTGGATATCCACAGTTTCACTCTTATGTTGTCATGACTGACCAACTTTCTGCAGTTATAACAAGCAAGTGCTGAAGAAGATCTTGTTGACAATGTCTATCACAAAAGGTAAACTACAGAGAAGCAGGTTTCTGCAAGTATTTAAAGATGGTTATAAAAGAGAACAGGAAAGTGGCAATAAATGGGCCCCGCATCATTCAATATCTTCATAAACTACTCAGAAAAGAGGTGAAAAACAAAGTTAAAATGTTAAGCCATCCAAAGTAGCAGAGACCAGGGCCAGCTGTGAAGGATACACCAAAGAATCTTATGGGACTGGGGAAGAAAATAGCTAAAAAAATGCAGTGTAGATGAAGTGATGTTCATGGCAAAGAATCATCTTCCACTCTGAACTCTGAGTCAAACACTATCAATCAGAAGAAAGACCTTGAAGTTATAAGAGAGAAAATCATGAAGATATTAGGTGAATCTCAGTAACAATAACTACTGAGTTATTAGAAATGAAATACCTACTGTGTATGGTGTAGGTTCCCAGAAAACAAAAAGTATATAGAGAAACTGGAAAAGGTTAAGAGAAGGGCAATAAAGAATATGAAAAGTATGAAACAGTGTCTGTACAAGGAATAAATAAGCAGGCTGGGACTCTTCTGCTTGAAAAATAAATGACTGAGGGGGAAATGATAGAACATGTAGAGAACTGATCTATTGTTCTCTGCCCCTTGACAGCAAAGGAACTAGTAGGCATCAAATGAAGCTGTCAGCTGTCAGGTTCAAACACAGTTACAGATAGACTGTGCATCACCTTGACACAGAATGTTGTGGATGATAAAAATGTAAATGGGCTGGTAGGAAGACTAGACAAATTCACGTCAGAAAAATCCATACTAACCATTTCTGCCTCGGGTAGTCTTGTAGGCTAGAAGAATTATTACCCTATGCTGTTGTGTTTTTTCTGTGGACATTTACTTTTAGTTGCTGTCGCAAAAAAGATTTTATGCTAGCTTAACCTTTGGTTAATTCTGTTTGATGTCCTAATATATCAATTGCCCCAGTGACACCAAAATCTACAAAATCTAACAAGACAGCTATTAACAAAGAATGAAGACAATGAAGGCATTTATCGAAAACAAAACAATAAAACTCATCTTTTCTCTCCCTTCTGAACTATCTTCAATGAAGTGTTTCACCTAAGGTTGTCTTCAAATCACTTTATTCCTATAGAAATAAAGCACTGACATTTGTGGTCTAATGTAGGTAATTACTATTAGCCAGACAATTTTTTTTTCAATCAACTACATTGTATTGTACGAATTTGGGAGATTAATGGTAATGTAGTACCCTTTTAGTCAAAGAAATCAAACATCTTCTGACTTCAACTGTAGGCGACATGGAAGAGTACAAGAAAAAGGACTCAGTGGCAAGTAGTGGGCATGAGGTTCAGCCTGCCCTAATAATAAAAGTGCAGATGTTTACACATGAGCTATACTTGCCTAAATTATCATTACAGTCAACAGAGACTCAATTAATCGCTCCATGAGGAGTATAGAGTAAGGGAACCAATTCAATTCGACCAATGGGAATTCTTTCCAGATACATGACCAAAATAATCTCATGCAATTTGAAGGGCCCAAAAGCATTTTCTCAGATATGACGTATTATACCAGACCTCCAACAGAACTGAATACTTCTGGAGCCACAGCTGGAGGTCTGGCAGCATGCATGAAAGTGTCTCAAGCATTTAAGCAACTTAATCATGTCCCGTGTGTTTCCTTGAGGATGAGGTGATCAGTCTCTACATTCCATCAACAATTTCAACTATGTCTACATTTATTAAGAATAGCATAGCATAGCATAACATAGCACGGCATAGAATACTTCAGTTGGAAGGGACCTACAACTATCTAGTTCAGTTGCCTGACAAATTCAGAGGTGACCAAAAGTTAAAGCATGCTATCAAGGGCATTGTCCAAATGCCTCTTAAACACTGACAGGCTTGGACCATTGATCACCTCTCTAGGAAGCCTGTTCCAGTGTTTGACCACCCTCTTGGTAAAGAAATGCTTCCTAATGTCCAGTATAAACCTCCCCGACTCAGCTTTGACCCATTCCCACACGTCCTGTCACTAGACACTAGGGATATCAGCCCCTCCCTCTCCACTTCCTCTCCTTAGGAAGCTGTAGAGAGCAATGAGGTCACCCCTGAGCCACTCTTCATAGGTCATGGCTTCCAGCCCTTTCACCAGCTTTGTTGCCCTCCTCTGGATGCATTCAAGGACCTTCACATCCTTCTTAAATGGTGGGGCCCAGAACTGCACTCAGTGCTCAAAGTGAGACCACACCAATCCTAAATACAGCAGGGTGACATGCTGGTTGCACTGTGTTGGATGTACCCCAGGACGTGGGTTGCCCTCTTGGTAGCCAGGGCAGGCTGCTCACTCGGACTGAGCCTGCTGTCAACCAGCACCCCCAGATCCCTTTCTGCAGGGCTGCTCTCCAGCCACTCCTCTCCTAATTTACACTTGTGCCCAGAGTTACTCCATCCCAGGTGCAGAATCTCACATTTGGACTTGTTAAATTTCATCCCGTTGATGGTTGCCCAATGCTGCAATCTGTCTAGATCCCACTGCAAGGCCTCTTGGCCTTTAAGAGAGTCAACAGCACCTCCCAGTTTGGTATCCTTGGGAAACTTGCTAATAGTGTGTTCAATTCTTGCACCCACATCACTCATAAATATACTAAACAGAACTGGCCCCAGAATTGAACCCTGAGGTACACCTCTGGTGACCAGTCACAAGCCAGATGTAGCCCCCCTCACCACGACCCTTTGAGCCCTGCCCTTCATCCAGTTCTTCACACATCTGTTAGAGCATCAGCAACATATAAACATTTGCAAATAAATGTAAAAATAGACAAAACCCTAAAACCTACAATTCTAAACATCTACAGTACACTCACAGTTGACACAAAATTCCACTGTGATAACATTAAATGTATTTTCATATTTCAAAATTCATTGTAAATCTTTAAATATATTTAAAAGCTATGTGTAATGAAAATGGAATTTTCTGAAAATGAAGTAAGGAGAGTTGTAGCAGTCGCTGGCAGTTTAGAATAAATCATAACACATTCAAAATGAAATAAAGACAGATATAAAAGCCATCTCATAATTCAGTAAGCCAGTTATAATGAAATATGCATCTTTTAAATAAAGAGAATGCATTAGCAGTAGTTGATATGTTAAAATTATTTCTTTCTGTAAATCTGTTATGTTTATAAATGCATTAACTTTTCATAAGTCACTGACAGACAATCCTTTAAGACACTTTGAGAAATGTATTTCTGATTTAAGTCTGTTGTCTCTTGCAGTTAAAGCAAGATTGTTTCTTGTATAACATTTTAAAATGGCATTATTACTTTGAACTAATATTCCTTATTTTAAAAACCTATGAAATATGACGCTTAGAAAATATTTTTGAATTATGTATGACAAGGATAATAAAGCAGTTGTAATTCAAAAACAAATAATTTTTCTGTCAATTTTTATGGTATGAGTCCAATTTTCCACTTCTAAAGGATACATAGAATTATAATAAATTTTGAGATTTTGATCTCAAGATACTCTTGAATATCTCCTTCTGATTCGTTAAACAAATAAAGAATGTTTGCAATATTCTTTATTTGGACATACCATCTCCCCTTGCCAAAGTAATAAACCTACATTTGCAAAGCTGCCTTGAGAACCTTGGAAAACGATATAGAAATCTGGAATATGTCACATTTTATTAGGTGACTTTGCTGAATATTTCCCCAAGTTCCTGTCTCTTTCTACGGTACATTATAGTTTATGGCTTTTACACTTCTTCACTACAGATTCTGTGTATTAGTAGGACTGGAGAAATGTTTTATGGCAGATGCAGAATTTCAGGAACTGGATGTTGTGCGAATGCTTCAGGACTAAATTTCTACGTATGGTTGCCTGCCATGGGAGACAGGTTTTTGTTCTGACCAAGTCCTTGAAGTGCTGAAATGCTGTTTGCAAGGCCCCGCTGATGAGGCTTTGCAGAGAAAGAGGCTTGCTGCTGGAGGGGCTGCTTGCCTCCAACCAACACAAGCACCTCAGAATTAAGACTGAGGAACTTGCAGGAGTCTAGGGACAGGTAACCATTATACATTATGCCACTATGTTTGTTACATGTAAGATGTCACATTACTTAGAAAGTTAATTTTTCCTGTTTTTTCCATCTTCTACTTTCTAGGGTCCTTTTCATGCTTGTCTCTAGGACTGTGAGATAAATGCCACAATAAGTCAAAGAAGACTGAAGGAATAGAAGGGATATTTATATATTTTTGAGAAAGGTGGTGTTTCTGTTTTGTAGAATAAATATCACAGTTTTTTTTTTTTTTTNAAACAGTTTTTTTTTTTTTTTTTGTAAAGGGAATATTTCGGCCAACATGGCAGAAAAAAAGGTGCATCACACAGTGCTGGTACTTTCAGCCACATTTCTTGTTAAACTGGCATAACCTAGACCTGCTATATTACTGGTTTTATACAATTAAGTCATTTTTAACAAGAGGATTTATCCACAGGATGAGCATCCTTTGTGTTCTTCACTTCTAGTTCACATCTTTTTCTCCATATATTTGGTCAAAATTATGTCCTCCTGATCTTCTTCTTACCTCAAAGGCCACTGAAGAAAATGTAGGGGGTTCATAGCTTTCCTGTTGCCCTCTGAAAAGTGCACAGGGACTGACACTAGTATTTATCTTCTGTAATATACTGAATAATCAGGGGGGTATGCTTCCTTTCAGCCTTCCCTCAGCAGGAGACTGGAATTTAATGACAGCAAAGGGGTACTTAAGAATTTTATTACCAGTTTCACCAGTCCAATATTTGCATATGGACTTCTCATTTATTTTCACTATTATATCAATTTGGGAAAAAAAAATCTCTTTCAACCACTCGGACTGGCTATGTATCTCTGAGTTATGAATAATGGGGTTTTTACTTACTTTGCTCTTTCCAATGGGAAGATACAGTAAATTNAAGGCCACTGAAGAAAATGTAGGGGGTTCATAGCTTTCCTGTTGCCCTCTGAAAAGTGCACAGGGACTGACACTAGTATTTATCTTCTGTAATATACTGAATAATCAGGGGGGTATGCTTCCTTTCAGCCTTCCCTCAGCAGAAGACTGGAAATTAAATGACAGCAAAGGGGTACTTAAGAATTTTATTACCAGTTTCACCAGTCCAACCACTCGGACTGGCTATGTATCTCTGAGTTATGAATAATGGGGTTTTTACTTACTTTGCTCTTTCCAATGGGAAGATACAGTAAATTCAAAAAAAATGCACATTTGTCTTATCTAGGTCTATAGCTAATCCTAGAGAAGGAGGGGAATTAATGTTATTTTGTAGGGTCTTAATTACGGCATAATTTCATGCTGAACTCCTACACCATCAGGCACAGCTGTGACTATATCACAGGCCTTTTATGACACTTGTGTGGTGGAAGGTGGTAAAAAAAATCAGATACTTCTTTTATATATGTCATTGACGTCTATATACGAATTAATTGTTTTGATTCCATCTATATTCAACGAAAGAAGCACCTCTGGTCACAGTTCATACCATGCTCAGACAATAAAGTCTCTTGACATCTCAGACCAGATTACATGAATCCCATACAACCAGTCTCAGTAAAAAGGAGAGTAAGGAAGTAAAACAGTAAATAAGATAAGAAAACAATCTGAATTACTCTCAGGAATATTCTCAACTAGTTTTGTCTCAGTACATGCAGGAGCATGCAAGCTGGCGTGGGCCAAATATGTTGGAGAGCAGGCAAACAAATTATGATGTGGACTGTCACTGGACAGTGCTTGAGTCTGTTGACAGACCCTGATTTATATACTAGCACACATACAGATTCCTCCATACTATAGCTAGACCCCATAACATGCCCAAATACACTGGCAAACCAAGAGATTATAAAGTTAAGACACTGAACAGCTCTATCGATGCCTTCTTTCCTTGAATGCAAAAAACTGCAGGTACCGATGTGGAGTAACCTGCGCCCTATCTCTAGGGTATGGATGGTTCCCTGAAGTCCATACAAAATTCCTTCCACTATGTCCCATTACTTGGATTTCCACAGTATGTTATGGAGGTTAAGAGTTTAAAAGCTCTTCATACATTTTCCATTATGGATTAACACTTCTTAATTATCTGAGGCACAGATACACATACAGATTCAGTCTCGTCCTGTGTACCATTTCCCAAATAGACTTACAAGGGATAACGACCTGCGGAAATGTTATACTGTTTTCAAAAATGTGTTATAGAGAAAAAAATAGAGATTTTCATTTCATGATGCATATATGCCAATGGCTCCTTTTTTTAGCAGTTAGACTCTCTTATTGTTAGGGAAGTGGCCTTTCCTTTTAGGAATGGACTCAGGCTAAATACAGATATTTGTGTAACGTGGTCTTAACTCATTCTTTTGGATGGTACAAAGATATTTCATTCCATTTCATTTGCCTTATTTTGCAACTTACTTTTCCTACTTAGGCACTCTCATTAAAAAGAAACCAGATACGTATTTGGAAAATGTTAATGACTAAGTGATATTTCTATTTGCTCAATTCTGAAAAGGAGATAAGGAAGAAATAGTGCTAGACATAATTACCAAATTTCAATATTTATAGAAACCAGGCACTTGTGTAGATAATAAGACAATTCTCAATGTGCTTTGATGATGATGAAGTGCCAGCTTTCTGTAAATATTGAAATAAGGTAATTATCACTTGAACTATTCATTATTTATCTGGTTTAAAATCACAATGAATACAGTAAAATTGCAATTTTTTCATAGGAATATGAAGCTAAAAATAAGTATTGTATTAACCTTTTATGTACTTTCTTTTTGGAAGTAGCTTGAAAAGCATTTCACAAAATGTAATAAGAGAGAATCTCTACATACACCAGCAAGGACAAATTTGTCAATTTATTCTTGATGTTAAGGCAGTGGGCTTCCTATAAAATGAACTATCCAATACCTATTTAATCTTTGATCCTGCAAATACTGACACCCAAAGAGAAATCTATTTGCCATTTACATGCATAAGTCTACGTAAATAAGAGCAGAGCATATGTCCTGTGTCACTAAGTTCTGTACTTCATGTGCCTATGCAACTACATCAGTCAATCTCAGAAGCATCTAGACCTTTTTTAAAACCAGCTACCTTTGTTGTCTCTGCAAGTTTCACGAGAAGACTTTCAGAACCTACTTGTTCAGAAAGGAATGTTCTAATTTACCCTTAAAATTAATCCTGAGTAATTGATAAATATTTGTTCTCATTTAAGTATTGCTAAACATATGTGAAGACTTTTGCAAGAAAAAGTCTTGGTTTGTATTGTGCAAGGACCATATATTTACTCTGCTTTTTATATGGTTTTAAACACAAGTATTTAAATACAGTATACTTTTCATAGATGCTAAAACACTACAGCACTGTCTAAATGTATTTATTTTCAAGATTTCTGATAGTGCATCCACTGACACAGAACTGCTTGCAAAAGAAATCTGATAATAAATTGGAAATATAGGGCCAAGAGAAGAATTGAAATGCAAATTAGCACACCAAACAAAAATTTCACTTATGATAAAGTGATGCCTGGAAAACATTAAGTTTGTAGTATTCTAGTGTCTGAGTGTACTGCACTAAGAATTCTATTTTATTCATTTAAGACAATGCTGAGCACATATTTCTTTAGGCCCATACCCAACACCATATTTTGCCCAAAGACTGGAGAAAAAAAAAAAGTCACCCTCTGTCTTCAAGAAGGGCAGGAAGGAGGACTCAGGGAAATATCAGCTGATCAGCCTCACCTTGATCCTGGGGAAGGTGACGAAGCAGCTAATCCTGGAAACCATTTCCAGGCACATTAA
>VZTO01015632.1:12097-30321 GCA_013400615.1 Syrrhaptes paradoxus
CAGAGCCATTTAGAGTAGATTAACTTTTTCTGGAAAATGGTTTCACAGTTATTTAAAGAGATTAATCAGTTCATTTCAGGTCATTTACCATTGTTTCTGTCCTCCCCCAGCGCACGGTCCGGAACAACCCCTCTGCCGCGGAGAGCCGAGGCCTTTCCTGGAGGAGATGTGCGGGGCGGAGGGAAGGAGCCCCGTCCCCGTGGTGTGCGCAGCGTGCGGCTCTCCCGGTCCCACCGCCCCAGCGCGCAGGGGACCCCTCCTCAGCCCCCGGCAGCACCAGCACCGGGAGCGCTCTGGAGAAAGCTGCAAGCGGCAGAACACGGCTTTCGGCCGCCCGACAGCCGCCTCGGAGCCAGGGCCTGTCCCTGTGCCGATGGCATGTGCCGGGGTCCCCCCTGCTCATGATCGTCACATCTGCGCGCCCTTGCCCCCTCCAGCTCCCGGTGATGGCAGGGTGGCACGGTGACGGCACGGTGCTGGTGATGGCAGGGTGGCACAGTGACAGTAGGTGGCATGGTGACAGTGGGGTGGCACAGTGATGTCAGGGTGGCACGGTGACGGTGACAGCAGGGCAGGCACGGCCATCAGCACCCCGCAGGCAGAGCAGGCTCCCTCCCTGGAACATTTCAAAGGATTTTTTTCTTTAGGAAGAAAGTAGAGAAGTCAAATGGCTCCTGTGGTGGAACACTTTCCAAATGTCAACACAATCTGTGCGACATTACGGCTGAATGTGATAATCTCAGCGCCTGGCTTCTTAATGTCAGTGGCACTGAAGGCTGATGGATTGACAGACAGCCAGGATGACGCGCAGCCATCGCTGATAAGGGCTCTCTCCGGGGAAATCACGGCTTTTTAAAGATGTTGGCAGCTCCTCGCAAGTACCTTTTTATTTAAAAGGATTACAAGCATTGATTGCACTTCCTGTTTTCTTTTTATCACATTTCTGCACCAAGCGGAGCCTGTGCTGCGAACTGAGCCTTTCAGACAATTATTCTGGAATAACGAAGGCGTGTCATGTTGGCTGTAATGAGCATTTTCAATGCCTCATTTGCCTGCAGCCGAAGGGATTTCAGCAGCTGCCCGCTCCCCAGCGAAAGGTGAGCGACGCCTGACCGCGGAGGGAGCTGCGCCGGCCGGCTCACGGGACGAGCCGGGGACATCGCTCCTGTCGGCAGCGTAGGCTTCCCCAGCGGAAGGGGGAGGAAAACTTCTCCCATTACCGCGATTAAAACACCAGCTAAGGTGCCACCCCCCTGCAAACATCTGGAATAACTCACCCCCACCTCAGCAGCTCTTCCGCAGCAGCGATGCACAGGGATGAGAACACACGTCCACGAAGCCGCGGTGCAGCTGGACCGGGCACTGAACAGTCCCCGAGGTACAGACCCTCCCAGCTGCTGGCGAGGGACAAGGGATGGCCAAGAACAACCGGTGGCACCATGGCATAGGGGACCGGCAGCGGCTGCAGGCAGCGTGCGCAGCCCCGGGGATGCTCAGGCGCTCTGTCCTGCTCCTGTTCTCACTCTCCATCGCTGCCCGACGTCGTGACACCAGATGCCGGATGCTGACGCCCCGCACGCAGGTTCCAGCACCGCTGAGGGCAGACTGAGATTACGCTGAGCAGCATCCGGCACCGACCCTGAAGGAAGCTCAAGGGCTTGGTACCCATCAGGACGCAGGGAGCTGAGGTGCTAGCTGGGGAAGGGGTGGTTAATGGAGTCAGCCTCTGGTGACAGAGCAGCTTCCGTGGGGGACACGGGGAAAAGCCATCACCCTCCTGAGCAGCGTATCACCAGCGCGAGCGGTGGCCGAGGCTCACACGGCCTCGCTTGCACTCTGTTACCAGAGATGTATTTTTCTCCCGGGGGTGCAGGTATCGCTGCCCTTTCTTCATTTCCCGTTAACGATCCCAGCAGATCGCATCCATCTTTTGTAAATACCTCTCCGGAGGAGGCTTGGACACTTTGCCTTCTGGAGCTCGCCGGGGCTCAGAGCCGAGGCGCTGGGGGGGACCGAGGGCGGCGGTGCAGCATCCAGCTGCCGTCACAGCACAGGACCAGCCTGGCAGCACTTGTTCAGGGTGTGACAGTGGCAGATGCCACCGCCTTGCACCCCCAGGCTGCATCCTGCGCAGCGAGGGTCATGCCTTGGCCTTGGAGGGGCGGCGAGGGGGTGACGTGGACGAGGACCCACTGCAGGAGCCAGCAGCCCTGGGGAGCAGCCGCTCTTTGGCAAGAACCCGGAGGAAGCAGCACCGCTGGAGCTGCCGCACTCTGCTCCTGCGAAGCATCCGGCCGCAGGGGGCTTCCTTCAGGCGCAGCAACACCCGAAGCTGCTGGCGTCAGCACGCAGGACACGGCACGGCCAGGTCCGACCACCACCATCACCTGAGCACGCAGCGGCTGCTCTACACACGCTTTGCTGCTCGGGACCCTCTCGGACCTGCAACTGCCCGGTCTGCGCACTGCCGCCCCGCTCTGCGCGGGCACTCATGGGTGTTGACATCGAGCCGGGACCCTCGCCCCGGTGCTGCCTGCTCCGTGCCCCCGGGGCTGCTGCTGATGGAGAAAACCCACCTGGAAGCAGCACCTTCACCCTGGGCTGGGCAGCGCAGCCCCCGGGGGTGCCCAGCCCCTGGCTCAGACCGTCCGGCGGCCACGCATGTCTGCAGAGCCCCGCTGGCTTCCTCACCCGCAGGAGCGCAGAGCAGATCAACCTGCCCTTGCCCTGCCCCGCGAGGAGCCAGAGGCTGCTGTGCAACTGCTGAAGAGAGGCAGAAGTTGCTATAGAAATATTTCTGCCAAAGGGGCTGTGCTGAGGCGGGCACGGAGCTCTCAGAACATCTTCACAGGTGCTTCTGCAATCAGAGCTCTCAGCAATCCTCCTCGTTTGTTGTTAAGGGTCTGGCTCTGGCTGGCAATTTGTTGCTTTGTGGTCTCCTCATTCCTCCACAGTGTCGAGAAGCAAATCCTTCTGCATGGCCCAGACTCATCCACTCCATGCTGGGTGCTCGTTACCTCCTTCGTTAGGAGCTCGCTAACTGCAGGTGCTTCCTCTGGGGACAACCCAGACCCTAGTGCCCAGCGTCCCGACGGTGGGTTCCCGGAGGGCACGCCTCTGTGCCGCCGCACTGGAACCGGGCTGACACCCGGGCTGCAAACACACCGCGACCGGCAGGAACCGCATCACACCTCGCAGTGCCATGGGGTGTCCTGCCCCGTCCCCCTGGGGAGGCACCGGTGGGACCACGGTGACAGCGGAGCACGAGGGAATGAAACACGGCAAAATAAGCAAATAAGACTCAGGCCAGACGACAAGGAAATAATTTATTTCCAGGTCCTAGAAAGACCTTGAAAAAATAACAAGGGTGAGGAAATCAACCTCCTGATTTCATTTGGGTAAAGAAAACCAAAGTGACTCCGTCAGACGCGGTGGCAGCTGCCAGCTCCTGCCGGGCGCGGGGCAGGGAGTGCGGGGCAGCGCCGCACGGGGCGGCCGGCTCGCTCGGCACCGCGCTCCTCCGCCTCTACACGGGGATAGAGATGAAAACACAAGCGTGCGTGCATGCACGTTGGGGAGGGCTGGCTGGTCGGGAAGGAGAGCACCCGGCGGGGGGGTTGCTAAACACGTCCCCTGTCAGACCCCACCCCAGGGACAGAGCCCCGCTATTGCACAACACTTTTGCTAGAGGAAGGGTGGCTCCGGAGGGGCGCGGGCAGAGCTCTTCAGCCCGCAGGGAAAACACAAACACGTTCCTGAGGAAAGAGGGCTTTCTCCGTTCTCCTGCGCTGGGGTTCGGGGCGTCACCTGCCCGGGGTGGCACGGCCAGAGCCGGTGCGCGAGGGCAGCGCGAAGCAGCCCGTGCTCTCCCCAGCATCGTCACAGTGAGCCAGCAGCACGCTGGGGCGTGGGTGCCAGCAGTGGGGGGCTGCCGCCTCCCCGGGGCCAGAGAGACCCTGAGAAGCGAACAGCTTCGGGTCCCAGCGCGAAAGCCAAGCTCCCACGCGGGCAGGAGCAGCCGAGGGCAGGAGCCGCGGCAAAGACACGTCCTGGCCACCTCCGCGGTCAGGGACCAGCACCAGCAGCCGGGAAGCAAAACACAGTAAAAAATGAACACGCGTGTGCATTTACATATAAACCTTCTCCCGGGACAGAAAACACTGTCTGCGGATAAACTGAAAGGACAAACCCAGTGAGGAGCCCAGGGTGTGTCAGGCCGTCGGAGGACTTACCAGTTACCCATCAATGAGGTAACCGGTTCTTCTTCCACCCTGAACAGAGCCGCAGGGGCCGCAGGAGCCAGCACAGCCCGGGAAGCTGCCGAGGGCACTGCTCAAGGTGCTGCTCCGTTCACCCTGGGGGGGTCGGCGGGCTGGGAAGGTGAGGGCATCACCTGCAGCCCGAGCACCCGCGGCACGTCCCACCGGCCTCCCGGACCCGCCTCGAATCCAGAGATTGTGTGCAGCGGCCGCCGCGCTGCGGGAGCTCGTGCAGGGCGCTGTGCCGGGGTGGGGACACCCTGGGTACCCCGAGTGTCACAGACCCGCAGCAACCCCCGCAGGGCCTGGCCTCATGCAACTGCCCCAGGGATGGCTTTGCTATCGCGACGGTGATGCTTTGCTATCGCGACGGTGATGCTTTGCTATCGCAACAGTGATGCTTTGCTATCGCGACGGTGATGCTTTGCTATCGCGACGGTGATGCTTTGCTATCGCAACAGTGATGCTTTGCTATCGCGACGGTGATGCTTTGCTATCGCGACGGTGATGCTTTGCTGTCAGCTGGGTGTGAGCAGCAATCATCCCCCCAAGGCAGGGGGCTGGGGCTCTCCAGCAGGACGCAGCGCTCCCCCACCACGGAAGGCCGGGGTGTGCGAGGTCCTGCCGCCTGCCCCGCGCAGCCACAGCGGTCGGTGGAAAGCCAGCGCTTGGCCGAGAGCCCGTGGACCCGGCCCAGCCTGTCCCGAGGGGCTGGCAACGCAGACCGGGGAGCGCGGCGGCGGCGGGTGGGATGTCCCCGTCCATCACCGGGGCCATGGGACACGTCAGGACCCCGCAGAGCACGTGCCCGAAGTGAGAGCCCCTTCGATCACGAGCATCTTTGACAACCCCAAGGAAGGTCTGAGCACTGAGAGGCGAAGCAACCGCAGCTGCGAGGCGACGCGGGTTTTGAACTCCAGCGCAGCCGCCGCTCCGTGCAGGACGGGACCTCGGAGCCCGCGTCCAGCACCGCGTCCCCAGCACCGCGTCACCAGCCCTGCATGCTCCCTCCGACATCGCGCTGCAGAGGAGCCCGTGCACCGAGAGAGCTCCAGAAAGCAGCAAACTAAGGGGGGAAGCTGAACAGAAGTTAAAAGCTTGTTTCGCCTCTGCAAGGAAAGCTCTTAAAGAAATCAAAGCACTTCAAATGCTCTGACTCAAGTGACAAAAACAATTTAGACAACAAAAGGCTCCTGGTTTGCTCTTCCTCTCCTGAACCGGGCTCACTGATCAGATCTATTTAAATGATAATTTGTGGGGGAAAAACCCCCTCCAAACTCTCTTGAATTAGATTTTCTCTTTAGTTAATTAAATTAATGTGTGGTGCTCTAATGGAGACTGGTATTAAAGAGATGAGGACGGCCGCAGTGGCTCCTTTGGCCACATGGGCGCAAAGAGACCCGAGCAGGAGGCAGGGGACGAGGAGCCCGTCGCCCACCGCTCCCCGGCCCCCGGCACAGCCCCTGTCCCGCAGCCCGGCCGGAGGTGTGCAGTGTCCCCGCAGGGCACGTGGCGCCGTCCAGGCGGCACCGGAGCCCCGCGAGGGTCGGGGGACGGCTAGGACTCCTCGCTGTCCTCTTCGCCCCGGCGCCCCGCGTACAGCGCTGCCAGCTGCCGGAAACGCGGTCCCCAGCCCCCCAGGTAGGAGAAGTCCTGCTCGGAGCCGCTGGACCAGGTGTTGATGGAGCTCAGGGAGGGCACGGGGGAGTCCAAGCCCTCGAAGGCGTAGGTCTGGAATGAGTCGTAGGGCGGCACGGAGAGGTCCTCGTCCGCCTGCTCCACCTTCCTGCAGATGTAGTCTCTGAACACGGAGAAGTCCAGGTCCGGGCTCTGCACCCACTGCGGGAGCGCGTGGAGCTCCGAGGACGGGTTCCTGCTGGGGCCCCCCTCCGCCAGCCCCCCGCCTCCGTCACCGCCTTTGATCTCGCTGAAGTCGTAGAGGCTGCGCAGGGCGGACATATCGTAGGCCTCTGTGTCCTGCTCGCCACCCCCCTCGTCGTTGTATTTGATGACATTGTCCCTCATGTCCTCGTCATCCTCGGACGTCAGGTGGCTTTTGTGGTGCCGCTTCAGCGTGAGGATCAGCAGGACCAGCACTGGGAAAGGAAGAGACGGTCAGACGGGCGCAGGGGCCGGTGCGAGCGGCGCAGCCGCGGGGCGAGGACAGAGGACAGCCCGCGCTCAGCACGGAGCAGAGGCACAGCACCCCTGCACCGGGAGCCCCCAGGGGTCCCTTCCCCTCCAGCGCGACCGCTGAGACAGGAGGGACAGATGGATGAAAGCACAGCTGGACAAATGGACGGATTCTGCAGAAGGAGTAGGAAAAGGGGGTGCAGGAATCACAGCAGCAGCCAAATGTCGGGAGGGTGAGTGTGGAGCAGATGGCACAGAGCCTGAGCAACGAGCCACAGATGTGTCCGGGATCATCACCCGTTCCTCTCATCACCTTTAAAGCACTGATGTGCACTTTATGCGTTTGGGCAATTAGGCAGAAATTTGTTTGCGCTGCGTTGGAAAATGAAACCAGTGCAAAGTGCACCCTGCGGGGAAGGGTTTTCTAAACGGAGACACGGCAGGAGACAGGAGCAGAGACGTGCCAGGGAGAGGAACTGCATGGGACTGCGCTGGCGTCCGCGGGTGCCTGGACAGCCCGGGAGCCGGCTGTGAGTCAGCGCTGCTGCCCGTGGGCTTTCAGCAGCAACGTCCATCGACTACCTTACGCTGAACCCGGGGGCACTGCAACACCCTCCCCCAGAGCCCCTGCCCACCTGAGCACAAGCCCACGCCTCCGCGGCACCTTCTCGCCGTGCCCCGGCAGCCCCGCACAAGCTCGTGCCAGGGCAGCCAGCAGCATTCCCGGGGCGCGGGTCCCGACCTGGGCAACGCTCTGGTTTGCACCCCGGCTCCACGTCCTGCCCGCACACTCACACACACTCAGACCCTCCCAGCGCCCCGAGGTGATGGCACAACCGCCCACCCCACGCCTCCTGCCCCGGCCGCTGCGCCGGGATGCACACACACCCCGTGAGCCACAAGCAGCCCGCTGTGAGCACACGCTGCAGCCTGCGAGCGGCTCTCGGCTCCTGGACAGCCGGGCGGGGAGCACGGCAGCAGCTCTGCAGCCGCCGCACAGGGAGCCCGGCTCTGGCCAAGCCCAGCATGGGAGCGGGGCAAACACCGGAGCTTCCCCGAGGGTCCCGCACGGGCCGGGGCCGGGCTGCCTGGACTGTGTGATCTGGACGGAAAGGGGACAGGACAGGATTGGGGAGGCCGGGGACGGGCAGACACTCACCGACCAGGATGAGGATGCACACCAGCAGCGCAATGAGGGCGCCGGGGCTCAGCGTAGCCGACACGACGAAGGCTGTGCTGTTGCAGGACTGGATGGCCCCGCTGCTGTCGCAGCCGCAGATGCGGATGGTCAGAGTCCCCGTGCTGCTGAGCGCCGGGGGGCCGCTGTCCACCACCAAAATGGGCAGCAGGTACACATCCTGCTCCTGGCGATTGAAGCCCACTCTCTGTGTGTGCACCGCAGCCGTGTTGTCTGCAAGGAACAAACAAACCCGCGGCAAAGTCAGTCCCGTGGCACAGCCCGCAGGACGCGCTGCCGGCCGCTCCGCACTCGGGGTGCTGGGGGGCTGTGGCCGTGCACAGGGGGTGTTTGTGTGCCAGCTCCAGCAACCACCCGAAGAGGGGACAGGGCTGCCCTCCTGCCATCCCAAAGCTGCCAAACCCAGTGTGGCGGGTGGAGGGTCCTGCCCCAGACAGAGGGGCAAACACCCCGGGATCCGCTGTGACATGCGAAGGAGCAGGCAGAGCTCCTCCCCAGCCTCCCATCCATCTCCCTCTCCATCGGCTCAACCTGTGCTGCTCCAGGGGCACAGCCAGCACAGCACAACCCATCACCATCCCATCGCTGTGGCCACTCCACGGACCCCTCCAGGGCCCCAGCGCCGGAGCTGCCCCCGAGCAGCAGCTGAGCCCGGCCGGCGTGGGCAGGGGGTGGGCGTGGGACAGGGGTGGGCGCGGGACAGGAGATCGCTCGGCTCCCTGTGCCCATGTGCTGCTGCCGCTGGGCAGAGGGGGGACTGAACAGTCGCTGAACAATTGCAGCCACATGTCAGAAGTCGCTGCCGACTGTGTGCAGGCTTCATCTAATAAAACGCAGATTGTCCCGCTCACAGCGAGGTGCTGCTGTCTACAGCCTCTCTCCTCACTGCACCTGATTTACGCCGGACTGGCTCCTTTCTGTATCAATCAGCTCTTCGATCGGAGAGGACATCTATTCTAATTCTGGCTCTTGGGCTGCCTGCCACCGCGGAAATTGCCGTATGGATCGGGTTCTGCACGGGAGCACAAGGGGCACGGCGGGGACAGAGCCAGGAGAGCGCCCGGGGCAGGCACACGCTGAGCCAGGGACGGGGACGAGCCGCCAGCCAGAGGGGACCGGGCAGGTCCCGGGCACCGCGCAGCCCCCAGGGGAGAGCACGGAGCCCATCGCCCCCCCGGCGGCTCCGCGGTTCGGGCAGAGCCTGCAGACTTCAGACAGGCAACATCCTCCAGAGCATTGCGCAGAAGAGAACAACAAGGTAAATGCTTGTACGAGTCGATGCGGGGACAGGACGGTCCCTTCCCTGGCACCCTCGCAGCAGGCAAGGGACTCACCCAAGCTCACGGCCGGGTCCCGGCTCGGCACATCCCTGCGCTCACAGCCCTGTGCCTCCACGCGCTGCCCAGGTCTGACGAACCGCCGTGCGTGGGACTCTCCCAGCCACCAGGCGAGCATCCTTTACGCGGCATAAATGCAGGGCCAGCGCCAGCTCCCCACCCCTGGAAGCGCAGCAGGAGGCTGCAGCTCCCCTCCTGCCCCAGCTCGTGCCAGCGAGGACCACCACAAGGCACCCTGCATTTCCAGAAACATTCTCCAGAATTAAGGGGAAACACGCGCCCGTCGCAGAGCGGCAGCCACTGACCTCAGGCTGCACCTCTGAGCCCCCTTGCCTCTGAGCGCAGGAAGGAGAAATATTTCCACTGCTGAACCCACAAAGTCAAAATAAAGCAGCCAGTGTTTAAATGGACCAGCAGCACGACAGACAGCTCTGCTCTGAGAAACCTCGGCTTGGAAGAGCGTGAGCATCCGCACACCCAGAGTCACTGCAGAGAGAACCCGGCGGGTCCGGCCCCGCAGCCTGGCACGGCCGCAGCGCTCTGCCGAGTCCTTTCCTGGGCTCACGCGGTGGCGGAGCCGCGGTGCCGGGAGGTGGTGCTGGAGTCGGAGCAGACGTTAATCCACACTTCCCTGCGCAGGTGAGTCCGGATCTCCGCGCGTCTGTCCTGCCCAGGCTGCGCTTTGTGCCGCGTGTCCTCCGGAGCCCCATGCCAAACCCTTCACTGTCGCTGCCGTCTCGCGGCACAAACCGTCGTCTCCTCCGCAGGTTTCCTGTGCCACCCTCTCCACACGGTGACATTATCCCGTGTCACCTCACATCACCTTGTGCGATGACGGACAGGAGACGGCACCGCTGCTGCCCCAGGAGCGAGGCACCGGACGAGGCAGGAACCGACGCGGCTGATGTGCAGGGACCCGTCGATACTGCTGCAGGAGGAAAGTTCAGGAACGAAATACACTCTGGCGGCAGCGTAACATCACCAGGAATAATAAAATAATTAAGTCTCTCAGACTCCCTCTCCAAAGAGGCTCTTTCTTGGCAGCTTCAAAGGCAGAACTAATAAATCCTTCTCATACCTCGAACAGCGCCAGGAGAGCAGAAGGGAACAAGCTGCTCCGGTTTGGATGTCAATATCCTTGCCCTCTCCCGCGTTCCCGGGGCTGCACAAGCCTCCGCCTTCCCCTCCTCCCGCAGCGGCCCTGCACCCCCGTGTCCCCGTAAGCCTGCTCCGTGAGGTGCACCCGGCTCCCGGCCGGGCCACGGCCACCCCAAGGGTCCCCAAAAGGAGCCGACACCCCTCCAGCCCCAGGCGGGTGCAGCTGGTACAATCCCATTTTTCCCTTCTGTCCCTTCCTTCTCCCAAGTCCCCCATGTGCCGGGCCATGGCACCGCCGCTGCTCGCTTCCCCTTGGCCCACCCCCGCGGAGATCCGATGCTCTTTTTCACCCCCCATCAGATCAGCACCTGCGCCGCCAAGAACGGCATCCCTGCGGGGCTGGATCTCTATCCCGAGGCAATCCCCGAATCCTAACGTTTTGCATTTGATTGTTACAATTTTCAGATCTTTTCATGCTCTTAATGAGACCTGCAGAGAGTTCAGACACCTGCCCGCCTGGCCCGCGAGCTCCGCAGCCAGCAGCTCCGCGTGTCGCTCCGCGTGTCGAGGAGCCCCGTCCCGCGCCCCTTCCAGGCTGGTGGGCTCGGATCCTCCTGCCAGCCCTTCCAACACCATTAGCATTTCTTGGAGAACATGATTTCAGCCTTTAATTGCCTTTGATCCTTCTGTGATCAGGTTTCTCAGGCCAGAAGGACCCAGCAGAAGGCAAGCGAGAGGCAGAGGATGGTGAACGCCTTTGGAATGGCACCAGCTGGACTGGGGCGAGGGCAGCTTTTCCAGTCCTGTCCCTTCCTTCAGGCGCTTCATTTGCTGGCCCTTCTGGACCGGGCGGTTGGTGGCACACGTGCCATTTGTTCCTCGTCGGATGACTGGGAGTGCCTGAGCACTCCCTGGGACAGAGCACAAGCAAAGGGGGACACCAGCAGCAGACGGGCTGCTTCTAAAAGCTCGGCTCCTGCAAACCAGCTACACTCCAGCCAACGCGAGTCACCTCCTGCTCTGGTATTCCTGACCTGGAGCATCCGTGCCGAGGCAGCTCCGCGTGCCGCCGGGAGCCGCTGAGCAGGGCTGCGGGCGTTCCCGGCAGGCTCCTCACCACGGCCGTCCCCGCTCCGTGCAGCTCTGGCTGCCTGACCCCCGGGGTTTGGGCAAGCGGCAGCGTCGCGACTATCGCGGCAGCGTCGGGCTGCAGCAGACCTGCCCTGTGACCGCTGCCCGCCCGAGCAGCCGTCCCCGCGCTCCCCCTGCCCGCTGGGGTGCACCCAGCAGCCCCCCGCAGCAGCCCCCTGCCCTGCGGCCAGCGCTGAGCCCTGCACAAACCCCGGCTCCCCCCTGCCATGGACACGCCGAGGACACGTCACCCTCCCAAGGTGGCTTCCCGCTGCCTTGCAAGAGCTGAGGGAAGTAGGTGCAAAGCAAAGAGAGAAGGAGGATTTAAGCAAGAGCTTAGCGAATCCATCTGTGCTGACATCCATCAGTGTCACTCCTTGGCTGCAAACGCAATATTTATAAATCACGTTTCAAAAACGGCTACAAATTTGTACAAAGAAACAGATGGGCTGGTGGTAGCAGTTTGTCACCACCGATATTTATACGGAGGAGTAGAGACAAGTGCAAGAGGGGTGAACACATGAGAGGGAAGTAGGGGGGGACAAAGGCAGACGCAGCAGGGGAACCCAGGAGCAAAGGCGACGGTGCTCAATGGACTGCAGAACGGGCGGGCAGGGAGAAATGGGAGGACGGGAGATGACACTAAAACACGCACACGTGAGAAATGAGGGGAGCCTCCCCCTGCACAGGCAGCCGCCTCCTCCTGCTGCGGAAGACAGCATCGCTCAGCAATTGGGAGAGTCTCCAAACACCCCGGGAACAACCCTGCAGCAACAGCATTTGTTTTCCCGAGAACAGAAGGCGGGAGGTGATGCCAGCTTTTACTCATTTTATGCAGTGTTGCACCACATGCACAATTTGTGGGATCGTTTAGCACGAAGGATTACTCTGTGCAACGAGAGCCTCGTCCCACTCAAGAGAGCAGCAGCTCTGGGGGAGATGGAGGCTCGCGAGCCCGCGTCCTGCGCCCTCTGCAATGGCAGCTCCCGGGTCGCTGCTGGCGAGCGCCGGCTGCACGAACGGGGGGTGACCCTCACACGGCGCCGGGCAGCAAAGCAGCCCCGTGAGTTCCAGCAGCCACGGCTCCGGGACAAAGCCCACCCAGGGCAGACATCCCGGCTCAGCGCACTCGGAGGTGGGGTCCAGGCAGGGATGGACAGCGGGGCGCAGCTCAGCGTGCTCGAGCACGTTTTCATCAGGTCCTTCCGAGACAGCGCAGGAAGTTAATCGCTGGGTGCGAGGCAAAATCTTGCAGAGGATTAAAGCTTGTTACATGACAAGAAGCAAAGGTCTCGTGAACAGCTGCCCCGTGAGAGCGGGGGACTGGGGTCAGGGACAGCGGCACATTTGAGGACACAAAGCAGGATCAGCCCTTGACGCTCTGTGCTGCAAGTTCCCCTCTGAGGGTCCCTAATAACGCTGAACCCAACTGAACAACAGGATCTTAGTCAGCAGAAGGTTCCTTTGACAAGCTCAGAAGAAACGAAATCAGAGTTTTGACAGATGAAGCGGTAAAAGCTGAGAAAAAAATTGTTTAAAACCCACAAAAACAAAAGCAGCATCTCAATGCGGTCTGCTGCCTCCCCTCTGGGCTGGGCCCTTTGGCAAGCAAGCGCACATCTGGCTGGAGAAGGTCCCAGTATCTGCAAGGGTGCCTGCTGCAGCCAGCACCCAAATTCACCCAAATTCACCCAAAACGGGAAGCAGCCTGGGAACTACCTTTCTGTATCGGTATCGTCCACGCAAACGCAGCCCGACCTTGCAGCCCGCGAAGCCAAGGAGCAGCCAGGGCTCAGCCACCACATCCTGCGTCACAGCCCGTCGCCCACAGCTCCGGCGGGACCGAGTCACCGGGAGCTGCCCAGAGGCGCAAAGACCCCTGAGGGTCGCAGAGGAACAGACGGGCCAGGGACAGGATGAGCCCCAGGAACCACAGAGGAACCGTGCTTCCGAGCCACCAGCACTGAGGACCCTGGCTCAGCCCGGCACGGCCCCGGCTGCTGCACGGCCCCGCTGCCCCCAGCGCTCCCCCGCTGCCCCCAGCTGCCCCCAGTGCTCCCTATTGCTGCTGGCCCAGGGACGACCCACGCTCCAGGATTTACCTTGGGGAGGGATAAATCATAACGCTCAAAACAGGAGCGTGTTCGTCTGTGAATCAACTTCAGCTCCTTGCCTGCGGGCAGGTTGGAGGCTTCACATCGTGAGAGGAACCCAGAGCCCTGAACACCGAAGGCTAACCGAGGAGCTCCGGGCTTGTCTGCCGCAGAGGCAAAGCTGGCGGAGCTTCCTCCAGGAAATCTGACCAGTCCCACCATTCAGGTTGGCACGGAGCCCTGCAGGTGCCCAGAGCATCCCGAGCTCCCCCCAGCACAGAGCCCACGGCCCCATCCCCCTCCCCACCGCCAGCCGTGCCGCTGCAGGACCGGGAAGGGTGCAGCAGGGCTTACCCTTGATATCCAGCAGAGAAAAATGGTTGTTGGTGGCTTCAGGTGCCAGCGTGAAGTAGAAACGATGTCCGCTCTGAGGCTCGTCACGGTCCACAACGCTTATTGTCTGGATCAGCTGCGGGAGAAAGCAGACGAGGGAATCAGCGCCGCTGCCCCGCCACGGACCCGCTCGCAGGGTCCAGCCCGGCAGAGCATCACCGGCTCCTGCCGCGGCCAGGGGTGAGCCTTTGCCGCGCAGACAGGCTCAGCTGCAGGACAGCAGCGAAGCAGATCCCAGGGTGACAGCAGCCATGCGGGAAGAGGTTCAGGCAGAGGGGGAGGACGGGCAGGTTGGCGCTGGTGCAGAGCACGAGGCTGCTGCAGGCAGCGATGGAGACCCGGGAGAGGGGCGGGGGGACAGCCGGTACCTGGCCTGGCTTGGCATCCTCACACACAGCAGCTTCATAGGGGGTGGCGAGTTCGGGAGGGTTGTCATTAACGTCCAGGATACGGATACGCAGAGAGGCTCTCGACACCTGCGAGTGATTATCTGCAACACAGAAAGCAGCAGAGCTGCAGCAGGAGATGCCATCTGCTATTAGCAGGGAGCAAACCCTCCTCGCGTCCGTCCATCCGGAGGCCACCACGGCTGCAGCCAGCGCAGACCCTCGCACCGCGGAGCATCGCTCACCCCCCACGCCGGTGTTCCAGGAAACACACCCAGCTACCGAGCTGCGAACCGAAACACAGCCGGTATCACCTGGGAGCACCCAGCGGGGACGGGATCTGCCCCTGCGGCTCCGCCACACCCAGGGGAGTGGGTTGAACACCCCCGGTCACCGCACAAGGCTCCTGCCCTGGGCCCGGCTCCCTGACACCCGTTCTTGCATTGCCACCAGCAGTGGAACCGAGCATCATCCGCTGCTGGCACAGGTGGCCACGCAGTGAGACCTCGGGAACCCCCTTCACCCCACGCTGGCAGCGGTGCCGGGGGCTGGCAGAGGTGACGGGGGCTGGCAGCGGTGACGGGGGCTGGCAGCGGCCCCCTCCCTCGGTGCCACTCGGCGCTGGCTCTGCACGGGGACGTGGTTCCGCTTGCTGCAGTGCCACCCTTCCCGTGGCACACACCGGCTGAGCCCTTGCTGGGGGGTTACAATCACCCCAGAGGGCTGATGATTTCCGAAGCGCCTCGTGTGCTCCCAGAACGAGGACCCCTCGTACTCCGGCTCCTTTGTTCTGCCCAGAGCTGCTGCTGCGACAGACCCTGCGCGGGCAGGAGCTCGGCTGCCTGTTTGTCTGTAAAATTAACGCTGGTGCCTGCAGATCAGGTGGGGGAGGGCCCAGGGGAGGGGAGGTTTAGCGCCGCTCCATAATTAGCCAGGAGCGAAGCCCCCTCCCCAGAGCTGCCTTCACCCCGCTCCGGCGTTATCACTCCTCTCACCCAGACCAGCTGCTCTGCTGATTAGATGGCTGTTTTCGGGGGAGGGAGGCAGAAGTCGTGACTAAAAGCCCGGAACGAGGTGTTATTTAAAAGGCGCGTTGATGCGGTGAAATAACTGCAATTGCTCTGGGGAGAGAGGACGGGGGAGGCGGCGGGCGGGCAGGGAGCGGGGGCCGGGGGATGCACCTGATGCTCACCGGGGCGACACACGAGCGGGTGGGAAAAGGGTCAATTCCTGCGGGAAGGGCGACAGACCTCATCACCCCTCCCCAGCCTGCACAACGATGGATAACCCACCCCGCTGCTCAGCCTGCAACAAGCCCCTGCCCCGGAGGCACTGCCCCGAGAGGTGAGGAACGGCCGAAAGAAGGGAGGAAGGAAGAAGAGCCCAGGATGAGGAAGAGCCCGGGACCCCATCTCTTCCCCTTCCTAACTGCAACCCGGAGGGCAGTTTTCCCCCGTGTCCCACAGTGCCCGAGCTGGCTCTGCAGGCAGGAGCTGATCTGCTCCCGAGATCACCGGCACAGCCTCTCCTGGAGGGACGCGATCAGAGCTGGGTGTAACCCTGCGCCTGTCCTCTGCTGCGGCGGCAGAAGCACCAGGAGGGGTTTATGCTGGGAGGGATTGATGCCAGGAGGGGTTTATGCCAGGAGCCCCGCACACGCTGAGGGGTTTATGCTGTGCGTGCCAGTGGGCTTATCACGTGCCACGGCACCGTGCGGAGCAGCCGCGCCGACCCCTCTGCCAGAGCCGTGCCTAGCGTCCCGCTCCCGAGCACAGCCCAAAGCACGGCTGCCCTTTCCGAATGCACCCCGGCACAAAGCCAGTCTCCCTTTGCCCCTGCTGGAACTGCTGCAGCCCGAGGCTCATGCTTACTCCCGGCTCAGTGACAGGGTCAAAATTTGACGTCTCCAGGAACGTCAAGGTTAGAAATGCAACCATTGCATCGTGGTCTACTCTTCAGTGAGGCACGCATCAGCTGCTTCTCACTTTGGCTGCGCCATGATCTGTTTGAAGGTTCCTCAAATGCTTTATCAACCTCCCTCTTCCTTTGAGCCAGTACCTGGATTTATGGGCAGAAAATATAACAAACAGTTGGACATATTTAAAAAAAAAGAATCTCAAAAACATCTCTGAAATATGTTTTCTGTAACTTGCACGGCATAAACTGAATTTATGATGCTCAGAAGAGCGGATAATGTTGCTGGAGTACATCCACGATGAAAGGCACGATGCGCCTGCAAGGCCACAATCTCCGACCTGCGCTTCCCCTGCACGCACAGAACGCACGCACCCGCCCCGCACACGCTCCCGCCCCGCACACGCTCCCACGCACGGGGATGCACCACCGCCAGCTGCAGCAGAGCGGGCGGGTGACGGCCGCGGGAGGAGCAGAACCCTGCCCGCGAAGGGGGTCTGCCTGCAGCACCTGGGCGGAGGACGGGGGGGCTGCACGTGCCAGGCTGAGGGCGACCGGAGAGGAAAAGTCATCTTCCCTTGCAGCACCTCTCCTCCGTATTGCAGCTCAGCTGACTGACATGCAAATTAGTTTAATTATTTCTTCTTCTAAAATAAATTATATTTTGCAGTGGCTGCAATATGTTGTGTCAGGCAAAATTACATTCAATATTTTTAAACTAATTGATGTCAGCCTTGAGAAAACCTGATTGACAGCAGCGAGGAAACTAGGCTGCTACCTAAACGCTTTCCTAAATTAAAATTAAACATGCTGTTTTTCTGCATTTCCTCCAGGAGTTGGAATGCTATTAATCTGGAAGGACTGAGGAAACAGACGTGGAAAACACACAGAACCAGGAGGAGACGCTGGAAACGCAGCAGCGCAGCCCGGGAGCTCCAGGCTGGTGCCTGGCTGCTGCCTTTGCCAACACGGGCTGAGCTACGGCCAAGAGGCTGGAGCCTGTTGGGGCTGGGGGACAGGGCTCTGCCCCTCGCTCCCGCGCCTGCAGCCCCCCTCCCCGCCCCGAACAGCGCAGCCTGGACCCCCGTGCCGCGGAGAAAACCACGTCCTGCTGCACGGGGACACGGAAACCGAGACGCAAACGGTCCAGCTGAAGCTTCAGCCACATCCCAAATCAGCCACATCCCGAAGTATTTTTTCTTTACTTAATTAACCATGAAAATAATCTGAACAGGACAATATTCTTGTCCTAAGCATTCAGATGCAAAATGCCGACAAAGTGCCCTCCTCCCGGTTCCTGGACCCTCGTGCCGGGGCTGCAGGGCACAGGGTGGGTTTGCGGACGCCGCGCAGTTGCCCGATGAGGACAGCGAGCTGATGGCACGGGCAAAGCAGGGGCACACCAGCGGCACGGCTCGTTGGACACCGGCAGCTGCAGAGGCTGGAGCTGAAAACGCGGCTCCAGCTGAGGGAAGCAAAGCGAAGCAGCAGTTAAGCCAAGGAACATACAAATGGCTCTCACCTCTCCCGAGTCCTGCCCGAGCTCAGCAGCATGAGAGTCATTAAATCGCATCCAAACACAATGCTCTGATTAAAGCCAGGCTCCAGCAGGAAGATTTATCATCTCAATTACCAGCAGTGGACACAGCAGTCAAGGCCTCATCATTTTACATGAGCAAAGAGGAAAACAGGAAGAGAATCACTAATATTAGCCCAAGGAAGGTAAACAGCTTGCAAGTGAGATGAAGATTTATCTCTGGAAGCGCCTGGCCTGGTCCCAGGCCCTCGTGCTTCCCGCTGGCTGCCGCGGCGCAAGGGCAGATAATCCGCTGGCGAGCAGCCGGCCGAGGCGGCTCACGCTGGGGACCGGCCCCGCTCCCCCCGGCAGCAGCCCCGCGGGGCAGCCCGGTGCCTTCTGCAGCTTCTGCTCCTGCTGCTCGGACACCAGCACGCTGCTGCGTGATCTGCAGGGGGGCACGTGCCCCCGGACACGGGCTGTGCTGCAGCAGCGCAGGGTCCCTGACGGGGCTCCCAACGGCAGGGACAGCTCTGGTGTCGAGCTGCTCAACCGCGGGGACACGTGCTGCCAGCAGGAAAGCTTTCCGTCGGCTGCCGTCCGTTAAACCCGGGGCACGGCACCGCAGGAACCGAGGGGGCACAGCTTCCCACCAGCCTCGACAGGCTGCATGCCAGGGACGAGCCCGGGATGCCTGGCGGGCTCAGTCCATTCCTTCTGCACAGTCTACATCTCGCTGAGGAATGAGGAAGAATATTTTACCACT
>VZTO01015634.1:1284-11936 GCA_013400615.1 Syrrhaptes paradoxus
TCTCTGGAAATGTAAGGATGGATCAAGCACCTGTTTTCCCTTCCCAGTTTGCCATTTACAACAATTACAAACGTGCTTCCCTCAAATGGCAGCACAATCTTTCCACAACGTTACACAAGCCAAAGAGCGAGTGCAATTGTGGCCCTATATATCTTCTCACAATGCCAGATCTGTTTTACTTTCCTTTGGCTTTTTCAAATCCTTGCAGTCTGCCCTGAACAAATCTGGGCAAACTGCTAAAACTAATTTTCACCCTGTGATGAGGTGACAACTGATGAACAGTGGGTGTGTATAACTGATTTCTTTTTAAATGGATGACTTATATATCCAAGGAGAAAGAAGATTCTCTTCTCTATTGGAGGGACAAAGCACTTTTGGCATGAGCTAAAATAACCTCCTCCATGACTGACATGACAATACTCTCACTATTTCCTCTATGATGACATGATCTCTGCCGTACCTGGGATGGAAAATCCATGTGCCATGCCAGTTATACAGTACATTCTAGTAAGGGGTCATTTTACAGGGCAGTATTAAATTAGTTTCCAAGACGATGACAAACTACAAAGTGGCCAGTTTTGCTGGCTGGCTGGAGACACTAATGAAATCGAGAAAATGCAGTTGTCATTTGCAGTGGGACTTGATTCTTGTCAGTAAAGACCTCTTCTGAGAATCATAGGTTTGACAGAGAAAATGTGACAGTGAGAAGAATGCAACTGGAAAATAATTCGTAAGCTTTTCCTAGTCTGTTACTGTACTCACTTAATGGAACTAAAGTGCTCTGGAAAGCACAGTCCTTTGTACCCTATCAGTTGACCTTGTCCCTTGAAAATGGAGGTATTAATTTTGCTTTAGAAACCTATTCCTTATAGTAAGGAACCAAAAAACATTGCTTATATAATTTACAGTTTAATGAGTCCTTAATAAGGGAACAAGCTGGCAAGAGGTAAACCAAGCTATCTATGGGCTAAGTGGTTTGCCTGGAGAAGACTTTCAGGGCAGACCTGAGTATTGACTTTGGTATGGTAGAGGCAGAGCAAGGCTGTTATTGAGTATGGTCTCAAGCACTAGATAGGATGTCCCAACCTCCTGCACTGTCCTGTCTTGAAATCTCACACATATCATTGTTTCAGTCTTCGTGAAAGTGAGGATAGCCTTCCTTTAGACTGGCCCAAAAATAGTCACCTGTATCCCTGAAACAAACAAAGGAGAAAAGAGAGAATTAATCTGAAGAAAGCTGTGTGAACAGCACAGCCTGATTGCCACCATTCCTGTCACACAAAAACACACATTTGGAAAGAAACCAACCATTGTAACCTTAACAGTAGTTTGCCCTTCAGTAAAGCCACACTACTGTGCAGAATGTATCTGCAGTCTTTATTCTTATCTAGCAGGTAAGGAAACTGAAATTCTTTGTGTAAGATAGTTTCGTGGAATAAGAGGAGGAAGATGCTTTACTTTTTTACACTACGCGGTTTTGCAAAGTTGTTTGCCTCCTTTCCTTATCAAGCCTATGAATTGTTAGCTGTTGGAGAAATGCCAATTTATATAGTTTTACTAAAACATTGAGAGTTTTGACAATAGGTCAGTGGATATTCCCTTTAGGGAACATCACTAGTTTGTCTATTTATGGAAGGAGACTTTAGGAATTTTGTAAAAATGTAGCTACTTTGAAGATAAGACAATACAATCAAAACCACCCAAAGTCAGCTGAGTAATTTTTAAAGACTGAGCCTAAGATAACAGGGGTGGATTGGAAGGGATTTAGATTTGGTATCCTACTAACAAATCCATCAGTGTTTTTCTATTTCCTCTGAAAACCTTTAAATTAGATTAATAGAGTTGATCTGGTTTATGTCTAACCCAGTCTTCAACTCACTCTCCCTCTGACAAAGCCATTAACTTGGATAAGACTTACAGTATGTGTAATCCTGATTTCTCCTACATCTGTCTTGCAGATTCACATTTGACCTGTGTCTGTGCTAATTGGATGAAATATCTGTAAAGATTATCTTCTTTTATAAGGCTAGCAAGCACAGTAGATTTACAGATTTGCATACATATTAAAATAAAACAAGTTTTTAAAAGCCTTTCCCTTCACAAGCTCTCTTACATTCTAGAAACTAGGCATTTAATCCTGGTTCCTCAAGTAAGATATATTTATTCATTAAAAAAGAATAGCAACAGCATTTGCCATTTGAAACTCATTTCAGGAAAAATAACATTGATAAGGATCCATTTAAAAACAAAGGTCTGTGCTGGAACACTGTCTGTGCTATTGTAACAGAAAGTATGAAAAATTTTGATTAGTATTTGATCATCTATGATCAGGTGATTCATAATTTCTAATATGACAATATATTTTGGTACTTTTAAAAAAAAGGGAGAGGCCAAATAGCTGATGCTACAACTTGCTGCCTCTAACAACTGCAATACTGCCAAGCTATGGGCTATTTATTTTTTTTCCATTTTCCTTAATATCTGATATACAGCTCATGTTCAATGGTTTGGGATTGCTTAGCAAGTATTATATTTAAAAATGGAAGTATCACTTTTCCTGCTACAGTTGCTAAACTTCACTGAACTCAGTGTTTCTCATAAGATTCCTGTGTCACCCATGATTTCCCTATGGAGCTAAATTTGAGCATTGATTTTAATGGCTGAATATCAAGTGTGCAGATCCAGGTGGGCTTCATGTAGTCTTAGACAGAACGGGCAGTGCTGGGGAATATAACGCACTGGCACTCACACATTCATACATACATGCTTCATTCTTACATATTTTTTCCTGAAGCAGTTTGCCTTTCTCTGATCACTCTCTCCAACATACTAAGCTCTGTCTATAGTTATTAGCTCAAGTACAGCTTGAGTGCAAGAAGATCTACTGCTTCTAATACTTGAATTCCTTCCAATACTTTTTCTTGAGTACAGAAGATTTATTGCTTCCAACTGGCCCATCTGTATGAGACTGTGCTGTGTGCATGAAACTGGCTTGGTTTAGCACGAACTTGGGGATCTCTACATCATACTGATGGTGAGGGCAAGAGAAGAGGACTCTTGACAAGCAGGCAGTGGGTGTGACTGGGAGCATTTCAAGGTATACAAAACACAAGCTACACATGGATACACACACACATCGCTATCTTAGTTCAACCAACTTCTTTTGGTTGGCTTTAAGTTAAACCAATGTCTAGGATGGATCTCTTTTTGATCAGTCCTAACAATACAAACACTGTAAAACACATAAAAAGTCATTTCTCGCAAAGTTCTTAGAGGAGCATGATTGCGGTATCAATTTCAGCAGGAATATATGGATATCAAGTGCTGTAAACTTGCAGAAAATGGAATTAACAGTGCACTTCCAAGCTTGGTTCAGCATCAGCATTATAAAACCTCTCTCCAAATCATCAACTTTATATCAGCAATCTTTGATTATATTTACCTTGAAAAGTTTTACTCTTCTTAGGTTTGAAATGCATAAATTAAATGTTTCATGTTGGGTTTCAAAAGGTTTTAATGAAGTGCTCATTATCAATTAAGCATATTCATCAGTCAGCATTCTTAAAACTTAACTTTCTATCAAAAATTAACTACCGATCCTATTTTAAGATCCAAAAGTAGCAGAATATCTTCACGTACTGATCTCTGTATTACAGAAGCAGCAACAAAAATGTTCTGAATAGTCCTAGTAATGCTAAAATTAAAAATCTTATGTTCTGTTTTGTTTGCCCTCTGTGAAAACATGTGCATATTCTTTCAACTGACTACAGTATGATAGAAATGACATGAAATATGTCTACAAAGCAGAAACTGGCAACATCTCTGCTTTAGTTTACTTTGCACACAGAGAAAAAAAAAGAGATTTCTTTATCACGTATGCATTAGAAATACAATTTCACTTCTGTTGACATGAACGGCAAACTATGAACAGCTTCATTTGAGCTAGGATGAAATTTCAGAAGTTTGTTATATGCCAGATGACAACTTCTCCATCTAAATAACATGTTCTGTGAAGCACTGAGGTGGTTTCTGGTTTTTGTCAAGGGTACTAGCTATCTGGCTGGATCAAAGCTATCCTTGCCATTGCCATAATTATGAATTAAGTATTAGTTATTATTAATTAGGTATTATTCCTTAAATTCATATTTTGCTTGAATTTGGCATCATACTGCCTCAGAGAATTTTTTTGCCATCTCTGGTTTCCACATGAAAGTTTGGTAAAAACTTTTTTGCACCTCAGAAAATGCCTTAAAAAGTAATTCTAAATCAGAAGAGATTTTCTTAATTGTTCATTTTCTGGTATGGGGGACGGTCATACTGTTTTCTTTAAGTCATTTAACCAAAGTGCCTGAATATAGAACCTTGATTCCCTATGTAATCGTTGTTTAGAAATAGGCTTCTGCATAGGTGCTTTATTCACTCCTTGGAGGATGTTAACTACATAGGGAGCTCTCTTCCTAATTAGATAGTGTAAATTAGAGGCTTAAAGTCTGACAGTGTGAAAACATCCTAGTGTGGCCAGTATGGCTTTTAATGCTCTGAGCAGCAGACTCCTGTATTTTTGTTGGGGATGTATTTCCACAGGTCATTTTACCATGGGATTGACAGTTTTGCCTGATACTTAATGATAATTCACTTTCTTTATTCTGTCAGATCACCCTTGGCTGTAAAGGTTTGTTAATTTATGTCTTTAAGGAGCTCTAAGGCAAATGTGCTGTCAGGGCAAGCATGAGTGGTAAAGACTTAAACTCTTTCTAACAAACCATACGCATACACGTGCGTATTTATATATATCGACATACATACTGGATGCATGTACATAAAATAGTTACATTGTTAGTGTTTAACGCCTATTCCACTCCCAGGCCAGCTTTGGGATTTTTTTTTATCACTTTTTAAGATCATTCAGTACAGTCTACTGTGTGACAATCGTATAAAACTGTGTCAGACTCAGCCAGTCACTTTAATTGTGTCACAAATGTAATGTGACATGAACAATGCACCCTGGTGTTCCAAGGAATAATACAATGTGTCACAGTGGCAATGTGTAAATTAGGCTTCTCAGAGTACCATTGTTCTGGAAACTGTGGCCTTGGAATGAAGCTATTGCCCAGGAGTGCAGGAATGTGAGCTCACGAGTGAGCCCTGTCCTGTGACTTGGTTATGCCTGCACTGGATTCTTTTCTGTGAGCTGTAACTAATTCAAAAATGCTTCTAACAATCCCAGATAGATTTCAAAAGATTTTAATCAAATGTTTATTCTGAAGGCATTTAAATGTGTTGAAAATTTACAAGATTGCAGACACCTTTTTTTCAGCTGAGAAGGTATACTTAATCAGAGAGTACTCTGGTTCTGTGCTTTCAGAATTTATCTCTTTTCCTATTTTTTACTCCCCATATCTATAAGCATACTTATACATATAAGCATTTTAACTATTGTGTGTATGCCCCAGGTATATATTTTACTTTGAAGTCAAAGTTCTATAAATGAGGTGTTCCCCAATATTTCTAAAACTTTTAGAAATATTCATTTAACATTTTAAAAGAAGCAGTAATTGGATGTCTCTTGCGTGCTAGCAAGGAACACTTACATTGCACCATCTCTAAGAGTATTTTAAGCTTAATACTCCAGTCTTTGTGATAGTTATAGATTGTCGACAGTCAGGTGGCTTTTTTGGTTTTGTTTATTAAAAAGAGATTTTGATATGTGCTAGCTGTGCTTGGTTAACAAAGCTAACAGGCTTCCACTGTCTATAGTCCATAATTAAATGATATTCAGTGGACTGTGATCTTTGTGTGAGACAGTCATTTAGGTCTGGGGAGCACTGTTCTCATAGAGCTTGGTTAAATGTTATTATAATTTGGGTTCATTAATTTTTCTAATTAATCTGATTGATTAAAAAGTAGTTGTGAAGCTCAAAGGGAAAATCAGAACAAGAAAATTGTTGAAAAATCAACTAACTGTGGAAAAAGATCTTTAAACATGCTACTGTAAAAGACAACAACAAAAAAGAGCCCTGTGCCACAGTCACAAACCTGGCCTTGTTAGAATGTTTAGTCTCCACTGCCGGGAGACTGAACCATCCCTAAAGATCTTAGTTCCAGCTCACTTATTTAAATCAATTAGATAATGTCATTTTTTCTGGTCTAGCTTTCCATTACTTGCTTTTGAAAGTCAAATATATTTCAACTGTTTAGCATATTGTAGGTAGGAGTTGAAGTGACTAGTCAGTATTAAACTCAGAAAGGGGACTGAGCTCTTGGACAAAATCAATGAGAGTATTTAAGGGCCAGCAGCCAACTCCACATGGCTTTAACAGCTTCAAAAGCCTTTTCTTGCCAGTACTATGTACATGATAATGGTGCTGAAGACCCAACACTTGTGTATTTTGGTGGTTTGACTTTGTACTAATTATAGTCTAGTCCTGTGGACTGAGTACCCATTAGTAACTGGAGTGCCTTGATGCATTCCCGAACCACATCTCTTGGTTTTGTTTAATCTGAAAGGAATCCAATTTGTGTACTCCCAAAGAGTAAACCACAGAGTGGTAAGTGGAGATAATTGGAAGCTTCTCTTTATAGAACCCTCCTATTCCAAACTAAATCATCAAGGCAGACTTATCCACTGTGTCTCCTTTCAGACCTCACTCTGTTGAGCTGAACCAATCTGGCTTATCTGCTTTCTGTTCTCCAGGTCAGTATGTCATGGACATTAATATTTTCTGATAGCTACTACCACGTATGTCTCTTTCATGGCTGCATCACTGTAGTGGGACATAGTAATCCTTTGTGAATGGGACCTTCCATGCAAGTCATTTATTTGGAGTGTTCATATTCTTTCTTTACCATTTCCAATGAACATATCTCATATTCTTGTCATGAGCTTATGTGCATTTTATCATGCTGGAGAGAACTGCAACTTGTTAATATCAATTTTCTGTTTTCACATATATAATCTCCTTGTAAAAAATAGAGCCCCTACTGAATTCTGTAATGACACTTGTTAGTGAAAGAATTGTTTCAGATTATTCTTTGAGGCTCTCAGTAGTTTCACCACTGTTGCCAGTGAGCAGAATCTCCACATGAATGCCCATAAGCTTCCCACAAGCCAACATTCAGGGCTTGAGTTTTGAGTTCTGTGTTTCTGCATTCTAAACAGAATGGACAAGTCATGAACTCTGGATCAGAGTGAATGTCTGGGCCCACTGAAGACAGAAATAGATTGAGTCTATCTGTGTTCCACTATCAGAATTAGACTCCTCAGACCATGCTGAAGTGGTGATTATTGAGCTGCTCAGATGTATTGAAAGAACTCAGAATTACCCCTTACACCAGAGGTTTTAATTTAATTAATACTATCAAATAGGCTGCAGTGTCCTATTGCAGAATAATCTGATTTCAATTATACAGCAGTCAGGGCCCCACAAGACCACATAACATCCCTTTTCCTGAAGATGACACCAAGTTATGATGGTATTTTGGATATTTCAATTTCTCCTGTGGTATGGTTTTATGTCAGAGATGCAAGTTAGATTTTTTATTTCCCCCCCACAAGACGACTCTTTGAATGAATTATTCAGAAAATAGCAAGGTCTGAAATATGCTGAAAGGTTTCTAGAACCTTCATTTCAGCAATTGACACTCACTGTTAATATAAGCCCCTTCTGTCAAGCTAATCATCCATGCTTGAAGTGGCATTTTTTGTTCCAGGATACTTTCTTCATCAAAAAATAGGTGTTCATGCTTCACGTTCCTCAATAGCAACATACAGAACTTGGCAGACTGCCTGATAACAATGAATTAAAAAATATTAAACATTATAATATTGTAGAAAAAATATGTATTATGTAGGAAGAAATTTTTTACTGTGCAGGTGGTGAGGTACTGGCACAGGTTGCCCAGAGAAGCTGTGGATGCCCCATCCCTGGAGGTGTTCAAGGCCAGGCTGGATGAGGCTTTGAGCAACCTGGGCTAGTGGAGGGTGTCCCTGTCCATGGCAGGCGGGTTGGAACGTGGTGATCTTTAAGGTCCTTTCCAGCCCTAACCATACTATGATGGGCTTCCTTAGTATGATTTGCATTGATATAACACACAAAAAAAATGTAATTCTAGCAGTGATCTCATGCTGGCAAAACTTGTTGACTCCAAGAAAAGCAGGGCCATGTAACAGAGCAGATACAGGAATGCCTGTGGTAAGACTTAATGTCAGGGTGGTTGTAAATGATGAGGTGCCTTCTACATCCAAGAGTTACCACATTGGTCACTTTGTACGCATTCTTGGGTACAAGACATTTTGTCTAATTAGGTCATAAATACTCCATCAAACACTACAGTAAATTCTTTATTAATTTTGGTTTGTAGTTTCCATTGGAATCTGTTTCCTACAAACATTAAAAAAAAAAAGGACACATATGTAAGAAGGCACCAAGAATCTATTTAAAGAAGTTAAATGTAGGTGTATGCCTTCCCTAAAAAAGCTATTTCACTTAGACTGTTCAAAGGCGCGGGAAATATTTTTCTGAGAACTTATTTAGCCTGTAGTATAAGGATATACTTATCACTTAAGGTGAAAGAGTAATCCAACTATTTTTTTTCTGCAGACACTTTATAAAAACTGTAGTTTTTTCCTGTAAGTTTAGTTCATTATGCAGCAGAAATCCAAGAGGTTGAAATAGCAAGCTGAGTGGAGCAAAACTTCATTCTTTCTTAGGTCTTTCCATAGTTCATTTTTTGCTTTGCTATCTGTCTTTCACCCCAGCCAAACATCACATCTAGTCTAAAAAAAACCTGAAAAACTGAAAAAAAACCCTATAGCAAAATACTTTCTGCAATAGGGTCATGATGATGGTCAGTAGGTTTTTACCCTTTCCTCATATGATGAAGAAATGATGATTTTTTTTTTTCCTGGTTTAGTTTGTTTTTCTTGTTGAATATTCCTCAGAGTGAGAGAATTCAGTCTTAAACTGAATTTTTTATCTATGCTAGAGCAAAGCATGTCACTGAATTGCTATGATGGACTCTAACGAGAAAAGGACGTGACGTATTTTTCTTTTTGGAATGCTTATGATAATTTCAGAATTGTGATGAGAACAAGAATTGATGGAAGTTTAATATCATTTTAAGTTTTTTAAAAAAAGAACAGAAAAATGTTTAATGATATTTTTCTACATCTAACCTTTTCCATTGGTGTCACACACAAGCATCAGTTAGTATCTAATACTCTTTTCTGACATGATTCTGAGAGTGAATACTGAACCATCTGAAATCCCTGCAAGCTTTTCTACAGTCTTACAAAAACTCTTATCTGGACATCTGACTTGTTTTTCTTCTCTAGCAAGGATTTCAGAGTTTAGCATTCTGAATTATTTATGTATTAAGAGCAGTAGGGCTATTAATGTCCTAAATACACCGTACATAAGGTAGCACTGTAGTTGATCTTTATCTTTCATTGTTACGGGTAAAGAAAAAGACATATTTGGGGGACTCATCATTAGATTATGATGCCATAGTGACATCATAGGAATAAGAAAAGACAAAATCAATTTGGTGGTCTCCAGTTGCCTCAAACAAACTTTGCAAAGTGATTTGAATGGCTTGGATTGTAACAACTGTTAGTAAATATAGATGATAAAGAATAATCAAAGGTTATTGGCAAATGAAAAATTTTAGTAACAAAAATGCTACCTACAATTAATGCTTGTAGAATGTAATTATATTTTTTCACTGGCATAAGAGGGGAATTCAGTTCCATTGTAATACTCTAGTGTGAAATATGACAGCTCAAATTGCTTCAGTGACCCCCATCCAACAGAGGACATGTGTCTGAATGTGTGGAAAGTGATTCTTAGGCAAGGCTTTGTGTTACTAGATGTACCTGATATACTCCTTTCATTTAATAAATACTGTATCTATCTTCTCTGCTATTTTTCAAATCAGTTTCTTATTATTCATTTTGCTGACAATTGTTGTCTATTGAATACAGTGATAAGAGCACACAGAATATGTAATGACAAAACGTAATGATAACCATGCACATTGTAAAGGAGTAAACAATGCAATCAAAAGCCAGAGAAAAATGAAGAAAAAAGAGAAGGACATTCTTTCAAGTGCCATATAGAAAAAAAAAAGATGCTAGGCAAGCCTTTCTTCTCCATTTAAAATAAGGAAAGTGGATCCGGTGTTTTACACCAAAAGAAAAAAAACAACAAAACCTCTGTCACTGCATGAAGGTGATTAAAAGTTTAAAACATGCCACATTGCACATGGAAATTCCAGCAGAAGGGAGAGCACAAGGAGTTGAAATGGCAAAGCAACTAGCACATCCATCCCACCAAGACTAGGTGAATAATTTTTCATGAATAATTTAGTCACTGAATGTCAGTGGGTTTTGTGTTCAGAAATAGTGTCTGAATACAGTCCAGCTTCCTGTGGTCCAGGTCTTGTTTGAAAGTATCACAGAATCACAGAATCACAGAATGTTAGGGATTGGAAGGGACTTCGAAAGATCATCTAGTCCAATCCCCCTGCCGGAGCAGGAACACCTAGATCAGATCACACAGGAACGCATCCAGGCGGGCTTTGAATGTCTCCAGAGAAGGAGACTCCACCACCTCTCTGGGCAGCCTGTTCCAGTGCTCTGTCACCCTCACTGG
>VZTO01015634.1:12261-23851 GCA_013400615.1 Syrrhaptes paradoxus
GCTGGATGGAAGCACAGCCATCTGGCGTGTCAGCCACTCCTCCCAGTTTCGTATCATCAGCAAACTTGATGAGGATGCACTCTACTCCCTCATCCAAGTTGTTGATGAATATATTGAACAGCACAGGTCCCAATACCGAACCCTGGGGGACTCCACTAGATACAGGCCTCCAACTAGACTCCATCCCATTCACCACAATTCTCTGGCTTCTCGGTATATTTTTTTGCAAACATTGTTCTGATCCTTTGCTAGTTCATGAGCATTTTTTTGTGACTTCCAGTATTCAAGTTTGACATCTTTTTAAGGAATACACATAACATAGTTTCTGTTACATTAAACAATCAGAAAATATCTTTCTGGTTTTTAATATATAACCACAATTACACATTTCACTAGCATAATTATCTACTATAGATAATGCCTACCTACTAATCTACTAAATAACCTTCTAATCTACCTACTAACCTACTAGGACCTACTAGTGGTATTAATCACATACCCAAGGCACTGCAGGGTATACTTTCCAGGGCACGTTACTGTGAATACTGGGGAACAATATAAATGTGATAACATGTTTCAGCTAAATTGTGACTCCAGACTGGTCTCTGTTCTGTCCTGGCTTCTGAACCTTCTTTACTGGGGGCAGCAAGAGACATGGTTCAGTTTTCTTCCTGTCTCCCCTGAACAGCAGTGACAGCTTCAGCATGAATGCAGGGGCTGTGCTCCTTTCACTCGTTTTATCTGACTCAGAGATAATTTAATCATCACTGCTATTCTGAGCCATGCTGGGTTACACCAAGTCCCACATCCCTGTAATTCCATCTGCCCAAGAACTGACAGCTTTCCTTCCCACTCATCTCCCCAGTATCATCCCAGCACCATCAACACCAATATGCCAGTATTTCTGCTTATAACCACACCGTAGTATCACACCCTGGTATCACCCTTGAACCCACTCCACTTTTAAGCCCCAGCATCTTTATCTTCAGCATCTTTCTGGTCTTAAAAGCCTTCAGCAATTACTGATATTTGTACCCTGCCTGCCCATCTTACCACGTCTCTTTCAGCCATTGTAATTTTAGTTAAATTCAGGGTCATCTCCGTGCAGATCCCATCTTCAGGATTTTGCAGACACTGCAATAATGTGCTATCCTAAATATTTACCGGCACACATTCCCAGTGACTATCCCACAACCACTCCCTCAACCCAGGATCTTTCCAGCTCAGACAATCCCACAGCACCAAACAGTCCTCTCCTCCCACCCTCTCACTCTGAAGGGCTATGTGAGGAAAGGAAAGCACTACCTTGGAAAGTGTGATTAATATTTCCTCTATATTTAATCTAATCAACTCACTTACTGGGTGACATAATTAATGAATATATAGATTCATATTCCTACATGGTTCTTTGTTCTGAGGGAAAAATAACCTCTATTCAGTGTAACAAGTATGCAAATACCTTGCTCATGGGTGTCTACTCATCATCTTACCTGTGAGGCAGGAAATGAGAGTTTTCTCAGGAATTGCTCAGCTACAGAAAGACTGGGAAATGCTGCTATTAGTATTTCCAGGTGTACATTTGCCAATTGTACTTCTACCAGCCCCAGTTAAAAGAATTTGAAGGCTGGATGCTTTAATAGAGGTGTAACTCACTTCCCAGGCTCATTGTGAATTAAAATGCATGGTGGGGTAGCCTGTGGTTAAGTGGCTACTGGATGTGACAGTAATGTCTCTTCCTATGCTTAAGTCACCTCAGCAGTATGGCCAAGCTGAGAGAGAAACAAAGCTGTTGAGAAATAAAAGAAAAAAGTACATGTTGCAAAGAAAAAGGAAAACAAGGCAATGGATGGATAAAAATCTGCCTCACCTAAGTGCTTGTACTCATGAGTCTGTTTTGCTTTTGCTGCTTTGACAAAACTGAATCAATTGTTAAGCTACTTTTAGAGAGAAAACAGCCAAACAATAGAAATGGTGGAGGAAAATGGTTTTAACAAAAAAGCCTATCCTGATGAAAACTTTCTTGTAGGATTCATCCAACTCACAGCAAAGAACTCAAATCTTATGACAAACCTCAGGGAATATTCCCCCGCAGATACCATCCACATTTTTTCCTCCTTTTTCCTTTGGCAGCCGTGCTCTCTTCACCTTAAAAAGAAGTTCATGAAATTAAATGCCTGTACAGAAAGTCCAGATCTGGGTCACAGTTTAAAGGTTGTCTTTTTTGTGCTGTTAAGATGATACCTTGTCAGCCACATGAATGAGGAGACACATGTGCAAGCAACAAGGCAGATTCAGTCAAGACATACTTGTCAGCCACTGAGTCTTTGCAGTGATTTATTTGAATTTAGGGCTCACTTCTGCTTTCTGTGCAGATTTCAAAGGAAATTGCAAACATGCGTGTTTATCAACCTCTGTTAATGGGGAGACAGAATCAGGAACTAAATAAGAAATTTGTTCAAAATTACAGTGCAAATGGTGTAGTCTAACAAATACAGTGTTTTTATAAATTATGATGTTCCATTAATTTTGCACATCAGCTGATAATGCTGTGAGGTTTTTGCTTCATTATCCCTTAGGGGCACATTTTTGATCCCAAGCACACTTGATTTAGAGTAAAATATACCAATATTTATCTCACTTTTATTTTCTATTCAGACAGATCAAAAATCAGCTGTATGACTGTGTTAGCTGTAGATTGTCCCTGGGGGTATGATATTAATGTTTGAAGTTCATTCGTTTGAGTAAGGAATATGTGCTTCAAGCACCTCCAAAGGTTCTTCATGTTCTAGTTGATCGGGTTCAAAGGACAAAATGGGAACGGCACTGTATCATTTACTACTGAGCACTCCTTGAAGTACTATAGCCTTCAGTTATGGTAATGACCATCTGCCTTACCTACTCGTGTGGCCTGATCTAAACATCTCACAGTTTCAGATTTATTCACCCTCACAACATCTAATAGAGCGTTATTTTCCTGTTCTTACAGTTGAGAAATTGAAGTATTTGAGGAAAAAAATTGTAAATGACCAAATAACTTGTAATATTAGAGCGGAAACTGCTGCGCTGTTGTCCAGATCAAGAGAAATAGTTAAGTGCCCAACTGTCTTTGATGTTAATAGGCAGCAAGATACTGAATTAGACTAAGATCAGTTTACAGCAATGTTCACATTGCATTAATGGATATGTTTTACAGGAATAAAACTTTTCCTAATAAAACTCTACATAATGAAGTATGAGCATATTTTATATATTATTATGTGTCCAGGTTTTGCATATATAAAGCTTAGATGAAGGAAAGCAAACATGTTAAAAGGATAGACAGGCCCACGAAAGAAAGCCAAGTGCAGTTTACCTATCAGCATTCTGTCTCTTCTTCCTCTTTCCTGGATGGTGAAGAGATCGCTTTACAGACAGGGTCAAGAAATGAAAACAGAATATATAACTTGCACTTGTAAATGTCAGCTCTGACTCTCTGTATATCACTGAACATCCCACAGTTCAAGCACTCCCTTTAGCCTACACATCGTGTTTCAACATCGTTCTCGTTTATTTGCTTTGTAACTTCATGTGCACTCACTGTACACAGCAAAGTCAGCGCGCTCTCCCTCTCTCCATGGTCTTTGCACACTTGTGTATTTGTGTAAACACACAAACACACATTTTTTGTGTAGGTGTAACCAGCTGCAATGATTGATGGTGGATATTAGTGCATCTCTCTTACTTGTTCCTTCAGGCATTGTGATTACCGTTGCAGTGTTCAGTTTCATGTTACCTTTCATCCGGAGAGATCATCCTGTATGTCCGCAGAGGAGCTGAAATACAGCCACTTCAAAGGGCTAAGGAAGCATTCGGTTGTCGAGAGGGCAGTTGAGGAGATAGCCTTCAGATTCTGACCCACCAATTTGAATCTTCCATGCCTACACAGAGAAAAAGAGTTTCGTTTTTAAAGCTTACTCTTGCAGAACTACCAAGTGTGGAGGATTGTATGGGTTGTGTAAGCAACGTGGTAGAGAAGCCTGGTTTCCTCAGATGTGTGTTTCTGGTGTATAGGAAAGTGTGCCCAGACCAAAGCTTTCTACACACTAAAGGAGCCTCAGCACTGCTGTGCTTTGTATCTAGCATCTAGAAGTTCGTGAAACTGTTGCAGGATATTAGGGGCTCTAACAGCGTTTCTGTCTGTTTTTACGAATTTTGTATTTTCAGCCCCCCAACCTGCTTGTCAGGTTGGTTGCAAAGTTGCTTGAAACTGATTCAAAATTTGCAAGGAGGAGTGGACAGGCAAACTGGCACTTACAGCATAGTCATGGATTGTACAATTTTTACGGAAATACTCTCAAAATGCATATATATTGTATGTCACAAGCTCTATGGCTTGCCTACTCATAACGGCCCAAGAGAGGAAGCACTGGCTAAGGGGACAGATGAGTCCTCTGGGTCAGTTTTCTTCAGGGTGGTTCTGCATCTTCTTGTCTCCCCGTTACATGTTGTAACCCTGTGTCTTGTCTTAAAGAGGACTTTGCTACTGCTCCTAAATCTAGTGTTAAGAGACATCCATGGAGGTCTGTTCATTCTTCTCCTATTCTGTCTTAAAGATGCTGTCTCAACAGCATCCTTTTCACTTTATTTTGGCACTTTTCTTCCCCCTACATCCCCAGAGGCTGAAAGGAGTTTAATTCTATTGCATAAAGAATCTATAAAGAAGTTATACTTGTGGAAATTTCTTAAGAGAAATCTTTGAAATGTTGTGAGTCTTTATGATTGTAGTCCCATTCTGTTTGGTACTGTGTATGTAAGTAATCAGAAGTTTAATAAATAATGTGGTGTGAAGTAGGAAACAGCATTGAAAACCAAGGACTATACAAAATTATAGTGTTGAATAATTTCCACTTACTTCACTGGGTTTTGGATCAAGTCTTTAAAGCAGAGAATAAAAAAAAGAAAAGAAAGGGGTTCATCTCTTTTCCAATAAATAGTAAAATTGCCACTCAGTGGTAATGGGCACACACAGAATACTCCATCACTATAAATGCTTTTATCTTACAAAAAAACCCACCTATCTCCAAACAATTCCATAAACAATGGAAGATCTAGAAGTCTGTATGAGTGATATAAATCTATACAAAAGCATGTGACAGGTGCAACCAGAATCACACCTCAGTGTTTGTGTTTTCTTAATTGGAAACTTCTTTATACCCATAGTGTATTACATAGAGCATCCCTGCTACCTGATTATTTTTAAAAGAATGCACATGCAATATTGCATTTTAGCACTACATAAACCTTCATAAACTTATAATGACAAGAAGCAAACATTATTTATCTTTAAAATCCAGACATTAAACTTGAGTTTCCTCCTGGAAATTTTAATTAGCAATTTGAAAAATGCTAAGGCAAAGTATCTGCTCCCAGTTGTCTGTTTAGGTTAAATTAAATTATTTCTGAAAGTAATATAATTAAAACCCTTTTAGTTCTTAATCAATATTTTATTTACATTTATTTTCCATGTAGTACTTGATTAATTCTTCTCAAAAGAGTGGGATAGCTTATTTCCTGTGTATTATATACTTGGATGTATCTGCACTTTCACTAATAGAAAAACCTCTTGCAGTATAGAAACGCTGTAGAAATCATAAAATTATATGTTTTTTTAGGTGGCCAATTGGAATTCTATCATGTCTCAACAGGAATTACGTTAATAAGTTTTTAGCTGATCTAAGTTCCTGCATCAAAATATCCTTCGCTAGAGATCATTTAAATGATATATTACACCAAGGTCCTGATTCACCTAGTTTTACTTAAGCTTCTGCAAAATGAAGTGAATAGGGAAAGTAAAAATTATAAATCTTAATTGTTTACACTTTACGCTCCAGCAGACCCAAAGTAAAGACCTAAACCTGGCCTGAGCTAAGCCCTATACTTACTAGAGCTCCACTGATATTAAGGTCTCCGCATAATTGTCTCCACATAAACATTCTTAATGATTAATCACATGACACAGACTATTGTGTCCTTAATATATGAAGAAGCTGTTGACATATAAACCATATCAGCAAGGACTAAAAAGACAAACGTTCTCCTTTATCTGTGCTAGATTTCTCAAGATTTTGGTTAGTCTCTTCTGTATTTTCATAATAACATCACTCAAATCAGCCCCAGACTGTATTCTGCAAAATGTTGTGAACACGAGCTCCAGTTGGATTTAAATTGCAGTAGCATGTGATTAGTTTAGACTGATGGAGAGACAGAGGGAGCTATTAAATATTATAATATACTTCAGAAAGTTTTTTCAATTGTATTGGCTAATCATTTCTCTAGGAAGTTAGATTCTGTAGAGTTCTTGTGGGCTATCAGTGTATTGTCTAGAGGATGGGAGATGTGGTGTCAGTGACACAGACCTCTGACCATCTCTATGCACATTTTTAACCCAGCATGTGGGATTCCCAGTGTCATGAGTTTGGCAGATGACTGCAGCCAAAGAGCCAGCTCTCCATAGCTGATGTGGGGAGCTGTGCCCAGCATACGTGGTCTTGGAGCCGGAGGAAGGCGATGTCTTCCCAGCAATGTGAGCAGGAGAAGCAGGAGAAGTGAGGCAAGGTGCCTCAGGTTTTATGGATGGTGCTTAAGACTTGACAGATCTGTTAAGATCTATACATGGGCAGACACGTTGTGTTTACATCTGAGGTTTGAGGCATTTATGTATACAGTGTGTGTATGCCTAAGGAATGAAAATTAGTCAGTCCAGTGTTTCACCGAAACTGAAGCCTAAATAGAAATTCTGTGATATGAAACAAATTCGTTACATTTATCTTAAATTATTTCATTTGGTTTTTGGTTTTTGGTTTTTGTTTTTTCCTGAGCTGGAACTGAAGTACAAAAGTCAAAATGCTAACTAAAGAAAATGTTCTTCTGAGATCTTTGCACCTGTATCGTACTACCTGAGCCTATTTTGCATAACTAAGTAATTCATCTATTTCAGATAAGCATATAAGCAAAAACTGTTGACATTAAGTGCTTATAATCAAATAGTTGAGTCAGTATTTAGCAGTGATGTAGAAGTGACTTGATTTTTTTTTTTCAGTTATTTATGGAGGTGTACATGTACTGTTGAAACCCATAGCAAGTCCAAGCTCTAGGACCTCTTCTATATCTTTCCTTTACCCACATATCAGATACAGTAACTTTCTAAACTAGGGACCTCAAATTTTATATTATGGTTTGAAAAAGTTCTAAAAATAGCATAAATGTTTAAGTGTGTACAAAGGGAGAACTATAAAATCATCCAGTTTGGGGGCAGAGTATACCCTCAACAGGTGTGCTGAGGACCCTAAACTCGGAGGCGTGGCTGATACTCCAGAAGATCGTGCTGCCATCCAGAGAGACCTCCACAAGCTGAGAAGTGGGTTGTCCTCTGGAACCTCATGAAGTTCAACAAGGGGAAGTGTCAAGTTGTACACCTTGGGAGGAACATCCCCACACACCAGGATATGATGGGGGCCACCTGATTGGAAACAAGCTTTGCAGAAAAGGACCCAGGCATCCTGCTGAACAGCAAGTTGACCATGAGACAGCAATTTGATCTCGTGAAAAAGAAGGCTAATGGTATCCAGGGCTGCATTAGGAAGAGCGTTGCCAGCAGGTTGAAGGAGGTGATACTTCCCCTCTACTCAGCCCCGGTGAGGCCATACCTGGAGTACTGTGTCCAATTCTGGGCTCTCCAGTGCAAAAGAAATATGGACATACTGGAGGGAGTTTAATGAGGGGCCATGAAGATGCTCAAGGGACTGAAGAGTCCTTCTCTAGCAGAGCTTTCCTGGACTGTTCTGCCAAGATAAAATTTCAACTACCCAAATCAACATTCACTCTCCTGGTGATGGACTGCTGCTTGGCTGGCTGAATAGGAATTGTAACGGCTTTTTTCACTGCTTTCATTTGTACACCTCTAACTCATCCTGAGGTCCTTTCTAGTAGCAACAAACCAGAATGATCCCAATCTAAATCTTTCTGAGATGAGAATTTTGTCCATCTAGGAAGCAAATAATAGTTTATGTAAGTCTAAACTAAATTATGCAGTGAATTAGTTAAAAGGCATTAGACTTCTCTGTGAATAAACCATTTTATTCACATTTTAAGTGAATATAAGTAGTCTAAGGTTGCTTTGGGAGCAAAGTAAGCTAAAGCAAATTAAAGTAGTTTTAATTCTAGATGAGTCAGAGTTGTATACAGCTTAAGGTAACCAATTTTAAAAATATTTTTTCAGTTATTGGGCACCAACTCTTCCATCATCCTTGTGTGAATAATTTTTCAATAGCCTCTTTATTTGCCTGCTGTTTCTGATACTGCTTCTCTCACCATGTACTTGAGCAGTCTGATTTTTGTTTACTTTTTGAACAGGCAGTATTTCTGGTGGCTGTTTGAAAGGATTATCTGCCTTTTGGAAGTCCTTCCAGACAAAGGGTAGTAGTCATCAGCAGTCTTCTCTGCTAGTCAAATAAAGGTTCTCTCCTTTGGCTTCAACAATATTCTGACAGCATGGCCCTTAAGAAAGCAAGTTTATATATAAGTTTATATATATAAGCTTGGCAAGTTTACATATTTTATATATTATTATACATTTGTAGTTTATTTTACATATATATCATTTATATATATTTTCCATTAATACAGCATAATTACATTAATTGCAACTGTTCCTGATTACAATAACATTAGAGGGTTTGGAAAGATGACCCCTAAAGCCTTGTATTAAGCTATTTTTAGGTCCTCAGGTGTTACTTAAAAGCTCATATTACTATCAACAGCAAATGAATTAATTTGATAAATAATCGTGTTCTGGTTTCAGGACTTACTTGGATAACCATTTAATTTACCAGTCACCCTAATGCATTATTCTAAGTTAATTAAAATGCTTTCCATTTTTTTTGCTAATGCTTTTCATTTGCATTGTGACCATTTCCTGATGTTTCAATTAGTTTTGTTCACAGACATGTGTTATAATGACCGTCAAGTTAAGATCAAGGGTTACTAAAATTTATGACACTGTTACTCAATCAACTCCTGAACCCTGTTTGACTTAATAATATTTCAGACCCAGTGTGTGTAAATGGATAGCTAACTCAGCTACTGTTCCATATGTACTTAATGAATGTAATGACATTTATAGAACTAGTCACAATTTTTTCAGTGAAACATTTTCTGCTCCTACTTAAATTATGTCAAAAATGGAATGTTTGGGAAACAAATACTGACTTTGATGAAGTTTTGATGGGATTTTTTCTAAACTCTAGAATGGGCTTACTGGAAGATGAGAGCAAAAGACGGAAAACCTGAGTTTCTTGAGCCAAACATGAACCTTTTGTCAAAGTCCCATTTTTGCCAAAAGCTATGCACACGTGGCTTTCATTCCAGAGTGACACAAAAAGATTTTCAAAGCCAGAGAAACATGCATGAAACGGGAGGCTTCCTTGCTTAGCTCCAGCTCTTTGTTGGAATGGCCATGGTTGCTCTGTAGCAGTCTCTCTGGATTTATAATCTGCTCGTTGTTTATACCTCTACAATTGTGCTGTGGTTAGTTGGATAACCCTAAAAAATTGTGTTGGAAACGGAAGGAAGAGACTGTTTGTGAAGCAGTGTTCCAAATTGCTGCAGACTTTCTCCACAGTCTGCATGGCATTGAATACTGTTGCCCTCAGGAGAAAGGGGAAGGAACTAGGTTCCTGACAGAGGAAGAGAAGGGAGAAGCCTGGATGAGAGCCTGGAGAGAGTCTGCCAGGCTGGACTATGGATCATCCTGATGAGGAGAATGATTATTACTCTCAGTGGGAATTAGATAGTGCTTTTGAATATTCAGTCAGACACATTCTTTCATCTTAAAATGCCTAAATACTTTTAATAAATCTCAGTCTAGGAGACAGAAAAAAGCATACTGCAGAAAGAAAGAATTAAGATGTCTTTAAGGTAAAGGCAGGAAGTCCGGATCTGATTTGATAAAACAAGGGTGGTTGGTGGTTCAGAGGGGTCAGGCTGATCAAGTTGAAATTGCTGATGGACATATTTTAAGTACAGTGATTTGGGGAGATGACTTTGAAATTTAGGAAAGTGAGATATGGGGATCATAGAGTAATAGAAGAAGGAGACAATGGAGATATGACAGCATACAACAGATGTGAACATAGATGTCTCAACAGAAAAAGAACAGATTGAGCACAGCCTGGAGAAACAACATGGATGTATAAGAGAAGGAACAGGCAAAGATAATTCCTAGCTCATAACCATGGAAATAAAAATAAACTGGAAAGGATACAATAACCTGAACACTTGACTTTCTGCAGTCAATTTGCTGTTGCTTATGTGCTTAAGGAAGGACTGTGAAGACTCTAAACATTTTCCCACCCAGTTACAACTGCAGGAAAAAGATAAAATGTGAATTTTTTTCTTAAAATGCACATTGCTTTGTACATGGATGAACATAAGAGCTAGCCAGGTGCCCTCTCATTCAGTAACTAAATTCAATACTGCCCTGGTATGAATTAGTACTCTATGTTCAGTTCAAATGCCAACAATGTTCTGATTTTCTGAAATGGAAAGCACAAGACGCCTCAGAATAAACACAGTGTCCTATGACCTACCAAGAATCATATGTTTATCACAGTGCTGCCAAGTGCAGAGAAATTGCAAATGGTTTGGATAATTTCAAATTACTTATGGGGCAAACACCCAATCTCAGAGATCTGAAAATTGAACTGTTTAAAAAGAATTATCTTCCAAATATAATTGCTTCATTTCTGCAAGCTGTACCAGTAGCATGCCAATCTGAGATCTAATTGAGTGGCAGCCTTTGGCCTAATACAGTAACTGTAGCTCATACGTTTAAAATTATTTGGTCTGGTTAATCTCTCTAACTGTGCTATCAGCATAGGATATTTAAAAGATTGCAGGTCACTATTTGACTATGTAATTATCATTACACCTGAACTGACACAACAAATAGATTTTACATTTAACCAGCAAAGGAGTTAACATGTAGTCTACCAAAAGCCTCACCACCACCCTGTCCTGAAGTTAATTGAACATCAAATTCTGGCACAAAATTTTAAAAGTTTCTCAGTCTTCCCAGCGAATTGTCTCAGACCTAAGAAGGTATACAGAAAAGTAACACTTTTTCATATTGCTCAGGTATTTTATGCTACTTGTCTAATTTACCAGATGTTAGCTCAATCTCTTTTTTAAATATCTGAACAATCAGTTGGAGTATCTTATAGACGCTGTTACAAGAATAATGACTAGCAGCTAGGTTAGATCAATATGCACTGTAATTCAGACATGATGAGCACATGTATATACATGCACACATTTCATGGCTAGAAAAAAAAAACAGTAGTGCAATCTTTTCATTACGGTTTCAGTTTCTGGCCTGGTCTGTTTCCAGCAGAAGTTACCAGTGCCTCAGCCCTAACACACAAGGAGATCTAGTACCTGATACAAAGAATATACAAAGTGTTATCATATCAGTCTCCCTTCTTCCTTCAGAGGAGGGCAACAAAACTGGTGAGGGGTCTGGAGCACAGGCCATATGAGGAGCGGCTGAAGGAGC
>VZTO01015634.1:23953-39093 GCA_013400615.1 Syrrhaptes paradoxus
GATTCTATGATTCTATGTTTCTCCTGCTACTGTAAAATTGTGATCCTGTAAGGTTTTAGAAAGAGTTAATTATTATTAATCTTTCAGCTATCTCTTTCTTGATTCCTTTTTTTTCTTTTATAAAAAATTCTCTCTCTAAAGATTATTTCAAATAAATAATCCAGTGTCAGACCACTTAGATTTTCATTTAAGAAGAAGGTGAAATAAATTAGTTTGGTCCTTCATAATATCTATTGATCTACTGGACAGGTTTATAATACAATACAATTTCATTTATAGGGTATCTCATAATACTGACATCAACAAAATGACTTACAGTGAATTTTAAACACATTATCATAACATATCCATTGACTAAATTACAAAAATATCTTCGCTTTATTTTTTTTAGAAATACTTGATGAAGAAAGATGTCATTTATCCTAAAGAAAGGACTTCTAAATGGCAGTATAACAGTGAAACACCAGTTCATCAATAAATGTCTGGAGGCAGCAGTTAACAGGTATGCTCATCTTGCTGGGAGCTATGATAAAAAATGCTTTCAGTCATCGTCATTCTCTGTTGTCCTACAGCTTGGGAAAACATTTTCGCCATAATTTGTTTGTGTGAAACAATGAAGATGACTGATTTTGCAAAACTCTTTGCTTATTTCTACTGAGAGCAATTGTTCAGGATTTTGCACCTTGGATGGTGTAGTCCTGGATGTACTTACAGACTGGGGGATAAGAGGCTGGAGTGCAGCCCTACAGAAAGGGATGTGGGGGTTTGGTTGATGATAAGTTCAATATGAGTCATCAATGTGCTCTGGTGGCCAAAAGGGCCAGCCCTATCCCAGGTGCATTAAGCATGGTATATCTAACTGGTCAAAAGAAGTTATTATCCCACTATACTCAGCATTGGTGCAGCCTCACCTCAAGTACTGTGTGCAGTTTGGGATTTTTTTAATATAGGAAGGATATAAAAATATTAGAATGCATCCAAAGGAGGGCAACAAAAGTGGTGAAAGTACAAGTGGGCATGACTTATGAGGAGTGTCTGAGGATACTACGTTTGTTCAGCTTAGAGGAGACTGGAGCGCTTACTTCATTACTACAACTTCCTTGTGAGGGGAAATGAAGAGGGAGGTGCTGATCTCTTAGATATCTCCTTTGACTTTTAGGTTGCTCTATGTGGAGTCAGAAGTTGGATTCAATGACCCCTGTGGGTCCCTTCCAATTCAGAACACTCTATGATTATGCAAAGACAAGGGAGCAGAGAATTATATCTTAAGACCATAGAATGGAGCAATAGTAGGTCTTAGTTATAATTAAAGAATTTTAAAATAAACTGTAACTGGAAAATAAGACAATTTTTTCTTGATTTTGAGAATTGAGAGTACTTCATATAATGAGAATTGTTTGAGGTGCCCAAGCTGCTGCATTTAAACACTGAACACCACACACTGAAACAGCAGCAAAACCATCAGAAAAGCAAGTAAAAATGTCATTATAATAATAACAGTGCCTGATCTTGAGAAATATATGTAAATTCTCAGTCACATCTTTCAAATGGGTAAAAAAAAAAAATCCATCAGTGGCTGTACATACACATGTTCCCCCACTACAGAGCTATAAGTCTAAAATGAGCCTAACATTCTTGTTAAAGTTATTAGTACTCTTTATTTTCAAAACAAAAGTGAAAGAGTCATCACCTTTTCATAACAATTTCTGTACACAAGACTTCCACAGGATAATACCGGCAGGCTGTCTGGTGGATTGCACAGAACAGCCATGACAGAAACAGGAGGTTTAGGAAAAACACAGAGAGGAGCAAAAATATCTCAAAAATTTGCAGATCAGTAAGACTATGAAGATTCGTTTCCCTCCATTAGAATCATCAAGGTTTTCCATGCTAGGTACATAATGAAAAAAGCTAATAAAGAAAAGCAAAGTCATTTATTTTCTAAGAGTAAATACTGTAGAGGGAAAAGTTGACTTTAGTGATACTATAACTCTATCCATAGCTGTTCTGGTTCCTCTGGTTGCTCTGGTTATCATGGTCAACCATTAAGGATTAATCCAAGTATTACTGAAGTTGGGAGATTCCTTTTCTTTGAGTTCAATCTGCAGCAGGCTTTCAGAACCCACTTTTTGTAATGGGAAACACTGAAAAAGTAAATTGAAAAGTAATTCTCCTGGAAAGACCTACTGGTAATTCAGGGCTGATCAAAGTAAAGTCATATTTTCTATTTACTGAAAACTTCAGGTGATCCATTAAGATCATAAAGATTAGACTGTATAGTGAGCCAATTAAAATTGCATGTGTGTAATATTTAGTATCCCCATTCAGTTCCCCAACCTTTCAGCTTACGTTGACGCCATTATCCACTGATCTATTGGCTGCCTGCCTGTGAGACCTGCTTTAACTTCTTGGTTTTGTGTGAAGATGAAGTTAACAAATTAACACCTCAGCTAGTACATAACATAGGAAAACCACACTTCCTCTGACTTGGGCCATTATTTGAGATTTTCAAAGACAGAAAATATTGCCAAGCTTTTTAATCAGTCATTTGGAGTGACAGAGTCAGCCTCATGATAAGTCTTTGTCTATCAGCCTCCAGACTGGAAGATTCCTACTGACAAATGCAGACATTCCTATTAAACCACTAATATGGTCAAGAAACAGAAGCAAGAAAATTTACACTTAAATCTGATGCAGAGACTCCTAATTCAAAACATTTGTATTAAACATAAAATAAACCGAAGCATGACAACAACCCATTTATGATAACATAGTGACTGAGCAGAAAATTAACTTACTGTAAGAGCACCACAAATGTGAATGCAAAGGGAGTAAAGTTATTTGTTAATTTTAATGAAGGACTATTTTGTAGCTTGTTCTGTGTGCACTCTGGCACAAGAATGTACTGAACTTCCTCTGTGTCTCCTGGGACAAAGTAGGATATCTCTAGGGTTGCGCTTCTTTGTTTCTTCTCTTGTCCTTGATTTTCCATGACTTATGAGAGTGTGAGACTTAAAAGTCAATGCACCCTCTGTAATAGCCCTGTTCAACCACTGTTCCAACCTGTTCAGCTTTACACAATGAAAGTAAAACCCCAGGTTGGCTGGGGACAACTCTTACAGCATTCAGTAATTCCTGCCATCAGTAAGAGGGTCCCCCCACTTTAGAGAACACGCAGCCAAAATAGCAGGAGCAAACCTGTAGTGTCACACCCATAAATTTTATCATCTCTTTCTCTCCAGCCCCACCCCTGCATTGCATGTCAGTAGAATATCTATAATAAATATTCATATATGACCAGATTATCAGATAATGTGCATTTGATTAAGTAAAGCTATTCTGAATGGTGAATATATTTCTGTATTTTTAAATATTTCTTTAATTGAACTATACTGTAGTGATTTTTTTTCTTAAGCATTGCAACTTCTCATTTTTAAAGCTTTAATTCTAGGGTCATTTGATTCTGTGTAGGGGAGAGAGGAAACTGAAATGCTGCTCTGCATGTGCTAGCTGGTGTTTCTATTGATATTTCAAGAGTTCACTGATTTCTGGAGATGTAAGTTACTCTTCAGGATGATAATTTTCCCAGACTCCAGAGAAGGCTTTTTGTTACAATTTTACCAAAAGAGGATAACACTCTCATCTGTTCACCACAGGGACCACTGAAAAATAGAAGCATGATGATTTTTTACATTTTTTTATATCTTAACTAGCTTAATAATTTTCCTCTTTTCTGTTCTTGTTGCCACTATAACCATTAGGAAAGCTATCAGTCACAGACAGACTAAAATACATACCAGCTTTCAAAAGGCAAAAATTCAATATAGGCAGTTTAAGAATTAAATAGCATTGAGTAGTGTCCTTTCCACCCTTTTTACAATGGAATAAATGACCACAGAAGTTAGAAGCAGTTGAGAAAGTAGCACTCTGCAATTAAAAATGATGGATAAAATGAGAATAGAACTGCAAAGCTGTCATTTTCAGATATTAAAAAGACAAGCATTTTACTAGGCTAACTGGAAAAATCATTTGCTCATCTACTTATTCTGCTTAGATGTCAAAAAAAATAAAAGCTTTATGGCATTAATGATTGAGGAGAAAGAGCAAACCTGGGCCTAGCTTTCCTCTGATTGAACATGATGAGAATGTTTGTCTTTAAATTCAGAGTGGACGTAGACCCTTGGTTTTGAAGAAAATTATAATTTGAGAAGATGATAATCTAAACATGGAATAACATGCTACAGTTATGGTGGAATAAAGCTGGAGGGAAAAGTAACACTTGTTAATGGTTGTGAATTTGGCCAGATTTGCTTATTTTCATCTTGTGCTTTCTTCTGCTTTATGAACTTCCTGAACAGTTACATATCCATGAGACGGACATCCAGGAATGAGCCACACAAGGCTATCCTTGAAAAAAAAAAAAAAAAAACAAGGGTCAACTCCCTATNACTTCCTATCTTCCTATTTCCCCATTAAGCCCATGTTAGACTTACAGTTCCTAGATTCAAGGCAGAAAATTCCCTAGAGGCTGTGACCCTTGCAGTGAGTGGGTTAGGACAGTTTGGGTTATTTTTTTTTTTCTTGAAAGCAGGGTAATTCTCCAGCTGTGCACAAATGCTTCAAATATAGGGTCACAACTACGTATAAGTAGCAGAGAAAAACCCAATTCCAAAATTCACATTTTTTGAGAAGAATTGGTCAATGAGAGCTCACCTGCTAGAGTACATTAAATTAACAGTTTGTCTGTTAAAGGACTGTGCATTACTATGACAGTTAAAGAAAGATCATAAAAGGTGGAAGCTCTGGGCTGTGTTCTCAACTCCTAGAAACACCACAGTTACACTGATCAATGTGGTTTTCTACATGGGAGGGCTCAGCCATCCAGAGGCATTCAAATGTGTCCCAGGGCTTGGTCTACCAAAGGCTTTTTGCAGTTCTCCCAGCACAGGACAAACTGTGTGATGTTCTGCAGAACTTACTACGTGCAAGACAGGCCAGAGTGCTACACAACACTAAGTTGATTAATGTTCACGTCATAAACCGTAACCAGTGCACTGCTGCAATAAAAGGCAATAGTTTATTTCCTAGAGGGACTCTGTGCTGTGCCAGCAGCTAGCTGTTGCACTGCTCTGTGTGCCTTCACTGGTCAGTTGTCTGGGACATTATCTCTGAGATGTGTGCTGAACTAGATGCCACTGAACATGACCCTGTCACTGTGCACTCTCAAATTCCTGAGATTGTGTAATGATATTAAAAACTATTGACCTTATCTAAATACTTCTCCTCTCTTTCTCCTGTAAAGGAAGCTAAGTAGTATCTGTGTCAGTAGTAAACCAAAAGCTAGGAGACATTTGTAATCCTGATAGTATTGTCTCAAATTGTGAATTATGACTCTACCAGCCATGATGCTATCAAGCCACTGTCACTGCATCACCATAGCTCTGCAGCACCATCTTTCTCCGCCAGATTAATTTTACCGCATATTTCAGGCTTCTTTCCCCAAGAGCAAACATAATGTTTCTGTCTGCCCTGTGATGACTTCTGGTACATATCAATCTGTGTCAAAAAAACATTACAACAGTAATATGTAACTCTAGGGAGCACTGATATTATATAAACTGCAGCATAATACTTAACATATTAAATTCAATTTTTCAGTTTAGCTATTATCTGTCTTCCTTGACTTTAAACTAAAGAAACCTTCAGTGCCAAATGCAGCAGTTGGAACTGACCACCTACAGCACAAGAGTAAGGAAATGAAAAAATGCTGTGTATTTGTTCTGAAGCTAAAACCTCCTTCTCCTCTGTGAAGGAACTTCACTGATTATAAACTACACTGCTTTAAATTAAATAAAATGGAAATATAATCAGCTATGGTGGGATGAAGTATATTTTATTTAAAACTTTTCAACTACATGAATTCTAAGGGAAGTCATTCTCCTGCTAGCAGAATTTTCCAGTTTATCTGTAAACCTGGCAACTTTATTATAATTGACAATACACGTAGTGAAAGGAAGAGAAGTTGATTTCAGTTCATAAGAGACCCTTTTACCTCTTAAATTTTACTCTGTAAATAACATCTTCTTGAAAGTATCACATCTTTTTCTGCTCTCTGGAGCAAACCCCTGGTTTGCCTTTGCGGTCAGACCTCTAGAGGCTTCAGCCTGCACGTGGAAGACAGGAGCCACATGTTTCAATGTCACCCAGACTCTGAGCTTTGTCAACATCTCTCTAAGTACTATAGCATGATGCAAGAACATAACTTCCTCTGCTTGCCCAGACACAAAAGGTGACCTACATTGATGATATTATTCTAAGTCAAGTGAGTGGTCCGGGTTGTCTCCCTCTGGGTCGCCCCTCTCTCAGGGCTGTCTTAGTCTCTTGGACACTCGGGCTCTTATCTCTGTTCCAGGAGTGTGGCTTCAGGACTCTCCCTGCTCCGGGATTGTTCGCTGGGAACAGGCTGAGCCTTGGTCATTGGGTGGTGAGCAGTATCACTGTCTATCACTAATTTCTATATTTCTATATTACTATTATTATTATTATTTTCAATATTATTGTAGTTTAGTTATTAAATTGTTCTTATCTTAGCCCACAAGTCTCTTTTCCCTTCACCCCCTTAATTGTCTCCCCCATCCCTGGGAAGCGGGAGGGGGGAGTATGAGCAAGTGATTGTTTGGCTGCTAGCCAGGGGTGTAAAACTACAAGTTAACAATGTATATAAACCTAAGATCTGTTAAAGAGAGAGAGAAAACAATTCATTACAGTTTGTGTGCTGGAGAAAAGTAGTAATATCATGGGTGCTTCTCTGCAAGCTCTCCCCCATACCCTGGGATTTTAACTCAGTACTGAATATATCATTCAGTATAGATTTCAGTGCTATCCTTTATGTCTACTAAAGGAGCATGACTGAAGACTCTCCACAACATTCATCTCCCATGTAATGAAAATAATTTCTATTTTCCAATTTCTTTTAAAGCTATTTGACTTGCGTACTTTAAATTCCTACATAGTTGTGTGAAATCCAAGAGGCCTGTTTAAGTCGCAAGGCAGCTCAGAGAGGAACAGTAGCACAGGAAAAGAAAAACATCGTACATGTTCAGTACATCCTGAACACTAGGAATTGGCAGCTCACTTAAAAATATATAAAATGAATCTCAGCCAGAATATGGGAATTTAACCCAAATTATAACAATTTTGCACAAGTAATTTCCAACCCAATTTAAACGTCAGTCTCCTTCGTAGAGCTCCTACCTTCACTGTAGTTCACAATGAAGTAGTAGCACGTTGGACAGCTGCTGCTAAGCCTGTTCTTTGTTTCAGTGCACCAGGCTCCATGCATGGTGGCTTGGAAGCTCAGGAGGATACAGTTAATCATGACTAATATGTGAGATATCAACAGGAGTAAAGGGAGGCCTGTAAAATTAGAGAAGAGATGCTACAGTATAAGGTTTATAAAGCACTAGCAAATCCTGGTTTGCCATATCCCTCCTCAAGGCAAGCAAGTACAAAAGCTGTGTTCTCTCTTGAATGGCTCTCATGAACGAAAACATCAAGATTTGTGACTCATTTCTGAAAGAGTGAATAGTAACAGACCTTTTAAGAAGTCTCAGAAAGAGGCCACACTACATCGTAGAGAGTGATGTCAAGAAAGACAGAGACAACGATTTTAAAATGAAGAAAGACCAAAAGACTGAGAATAGGCATCCCTAGAAAGGCCATGGAGGTGAGTTATGTGTTAATTCTTCTCAAGACTCAGCCAAGAATTACTACTCAGCCTATTGTGGAAAGACTTTTTAATACCCTTCCCTATGATAGAGAAAATTAAACTCTAGTAATTTTATAGGTAACACATTCCCAAACTGTTAGTTTTATTCACAGATATGGTTCCTCTCAATATATTTTACTAAGCTGTGCTCTAGCAGATTGGTAATTGTGGCTTCAGTCCAATGAAGCATACATAAAAGTGAACCTGTGAGCAGTTGAATTGATTTTGGTGAAGTATAGATATGTTTAAGGTACTCATATGCCTAACTGTTTTCCTGGACTACAGCTTAGATGAACTACATCTCTATATCACCCTATCAGCCTGTCCAGCAATGCAATGGAGCCAGCAAAAAGTTAATGGGATTGTTAAGTCATTGGAAACAGGGCATGCACAAGTCTGTGAAATGATCTTGTGGCAGCATTTGTCTGAAATTAATTCTCACTTTTCAAATTAGCTCATTTTTCTGAATAAGAGAGCTGACTATTCTGTGCAAAAATGGGGAAATTAAATAAAATTAAACATACTGAGTTATTAATCAAAATAATAGGTGGCACCAAATTGTAGCTTAAGAGCACATCTCGAAGGAAAAATGCTGTTTAAAGATGAAACACAAAAGTTTATACATTTTATTAATGACAGAAAAATATTATTATTCATGTATTTTATTAGTCCTGAATAATAGTCTCTTAATTAAAATTAGTGCCTGATAGATTTCTCGAATAGCATTTTAGCAGCAATAAAGAAAACAATCCAAATTTCCTGTAAATACTTTAGTGCACATTAGACATAATTATCATTTCACTTAAATACCAGGCCTGTGTTACAGTAGTCAAAGAAGCTTGTGCTATACAGAAAATCAGATTTCAAAAAACAAGCATAGTCAGAACGCAGGGGCCTATGCTGAAAAATCAGGAAATGGTGTTGAGCTCAGTGGGTAAAATTATTCCTAGGGATCTGGGCAGCTTTGAACCACTACCAAGATGCAGGTCCTGGAAGAATGCTGTGGGACTTACACACATTTGAGTTACCTAAAAAGGCTTTACCCTCACCCCAGTGAAAGGAACAAGAAATGAACATTTGCACAACCGCCTGGTTGATTTAGGAGATTAGATCCCATTTCAAAGCTCCTTGAGTATTTGAGTCTTAAGGGATCCCAATGACGTCTAAGCTAGAAAGGCCCAGACCTTTTGTAGCAAAGCAAAAGATGCAGTTTGGAGGCAGACAACTGAACACAAGCACTACACTTCATTTACACTCTGTACCTGATTCAGAAGACTATCTGAGATCTCCATTGAGACCTCTCTAACCTGTCCTGCACTAGACAAGATCAGTAGTGAAGTTCACCCCTTCTCATTGTAAAGACATTGCAAGGGCTTTAGGCTTTTTAGGACATAAGCTGCGCACATTATCAATATGTCTTCATGATTTTAAGAACAGTAAGTAAAGAAGGCAAAAGTTCACTGAGTTATTGGTTTTCCTCAGGTGATTAGATACGGACTTTACCATAGACTTTCCTCTGTCTATTACAGTGGGATTGTTGTACCCATGATCCAAGGATATAAGAGAAGCAGGGTGGAGAGTATCTTTCATTAGATAAATAGTTAGAGGTAGAAAAATACCTGACAAATACCTATTCAAACTTGAGCAGCAAGCCTCTGGATAAGTAAAGATTAGAAACAGTTGGTCTGAGTTTAACATAGGAACACAAAACAGTTACACCGTTTAATAATCTCTCTTCCTTCTTTCAGAGTACTATCTTTTATATTAAGACCTTAGCCTTTGCAGCAGGGTGGAGAAAAAAACGTCAGACAAGAACTGTGGCGAGCTATTTAAAATGAAAGTGGAGAATACTGATATGTTCCATAAACTCAATACCTCTACTTAATCCACAGAACTATTCCCTTTGTATCCAGTAGAGAGATGTATTTTTATTTCCTAGGTTTTGTTCTGAGGATATTTTCTGAGTCTACCATGAGGGTCAGGAATGAGAATCTGGAGATTAATTCACGCTTAACTCTCATTCACAACTGAGTGTTTTTGTCATTTGTTGATCAACTGAGCTCAGTTCCATGAGCATAGCAATTGTATAATTTTGCTGTCATTGCTGTCATTGGTGCATCTAGTGGATTGGGTAACCTTTATTTTGTTTTGGGGTGCCTATGTACAGAATCTGTGGAGTGCAAAGTCTTGCTGTAGTAGACAGATGATGTTATAATAGTGAACGCAAGTTGGTAAGATTTGCCTTGTACTCTAACACAATTAGACTCCATTCTTTCTTGGCCCACAGCAGTTTGCTTCTAATTTGAGTATTTGTGAGGCTGAAGCACAAGGCAAAGAAGCATTTGAAAACTAGGGGAAAGGTGAAGAGAAGAGATTCTGGGACAGAAATTTCAATTGTGTAATTTTTTAATGACTCTCCATAAAGTTTCTATGATATTGTTTCTGACAGCTTTGGTTGTACAAGTAGGGACAGGTGTAGATTATGGATTTTCCTTTTTACTGTAGTTAACTTACCTTCTTCATTCTGTCAAGACTCTTTTCGTAATAAAAGTGAAAGAAAGGGGGAGTTTTTAAAAAAAAATCACCTCTTAGAAGATGTTTTTTTAGAGTGCCATAGTTTTGGTGGCATATTTTTCCCCTAATGGGCAAAAAATGAAGTTTGCTACAAATATTTTCAGTCTTACCAGAGAAATCTGTTCTATTTTAGGTAATATTTACTAAAAAAAGAGAGGTACCCGAGCTTGATCTTAAATTCCAGGAAGCCGTGTGAGAGTAAATAGGAAAAATGGTTAAATATTGAACTGAAATGATAGGTTTGTGTGTGTATGTGATACTAGAAGTTTCAGGCTAATGTGAAGATATCTACATTTTTCCTATCCTATTTGAAATGAAAAGTGTTCTAATTTTTATTTGTTCCATGAAACATTTTAAAATTTCACCTATATGTTCTAGCTTCAAATATGCATGCTAAGAAGTGGGTTTTTTTCCTGTTGCACAAAGATCTCAGTTTTGCTTACCTTAAACTTAAGTAGTTAGGTACCCATCAGTCTTTTTGTCTGTGTTCATATTCTAAACAAAAATCGTGGAGCAGACTATTATTAAAGATATGTTATGTACTTAGCAACAGAAGGAACATGGTTTTCTTTCCATCCAGACAATAGTAGGATAGGCAGTATTTAAGCACAGTTTTTCTGTAAATCTTTTCCTGTGACTAAGCCAGGATAATTAGAATTAGACTTGCCAAAACCAACTCATTAGTTCTATAAAATTATGTGGAGCAGAGGGCCTCATGGAAACATAATGAAGATATGAAAGGAAGTCTGGCCTAGAAAAAATAAGCCTGTATTCTGTTCAAGTTACTTAAATACATTTTTTTTTCCAGTCTAACAATATTACACTCATTATTTTAAGCAAGACTAGGACCTTCATCTAGTAAGTACCATGTAGAAACTTAAAGTAAAAGGCAATCCTTGCTCCAAAGAACTTGGTATCAAAACAAGCAACAGAAAATGAGAAAGAGGAAGGTAGTTATGTTGTCCCCTCTGCACACAGGTGAGGCCAAGACAGTCTGTCCTGGCTGTGACTGGCCTAGAGCTAATTTTCTTTTTAGTAGCTAGAAAAACACTGTGTTTTGGATTCAGTATGGGAGCTGGTATAAGAATGTTGATAATACACTGATATTTTCAGTTATTACTAAGAAACCAAGGATTTTCTAACTTCCCATGTTTTGCTAGTGTGCAGGTGCACAAGAAGCTGGGAGGGATCATAGCCAGAGAAACGGATCTAAATTCGCCAATGGGATATCCCATGTCATGCTCAGTATATAAATGAGGGCCAGCCAGGAAGCTTACTTTCTCTTCCACGATTGTGGTTTTGGGATGTTCCCTCCTCCGGAATCACTAGTTAGGAACCAGCTGGGCCTCGGTTTGCAGGTAGTGAGCAGTTGCACTGTATATCACTCATTTGTATNTCCCTACCTTTATACCTCTGATTCTCTTCACCCTGAGCGAGCAGCTGTGTGGTGTTTGACCTCCATCTGAGTTTAAATCATGACACAGACACAATCTGCCCATGTGTGTAAAGATGGCAGAGTTAGCAGTTTAGTCTAAGCAGAGTTACATGCTAAGGATGTGTGAAAATGAAACCAAATTGTTTATGTCAGCACCACACATTAAGGGGGAAGTTTTCTAAACATGATCTCCAAAACAAAAATTAACCTCAGCTAACTTCAGATAACTAGCCTTTGAATCATTTCCCTAAACACAAGTATCAGATGCCATTAGAGATATGTAAGGGTATCAAGGACATCTGCAAAGAGCTGACATATACAACACAGGGCGTACAGGAAATTTAGGCAGCAGTGGTAGATAATTCAGAAAGGAGCCTGAACCTCTCACATTTCCTGATGTGACTTCAAGGGGACCTGTGTCATATGGCTGTCTCCTATTTTGTTTCTCCAAAATACTTTTGTTTACTGCTTTCATCTGGGCATTTAGGACTGCTTTATACTGCTGCAGGCCTTTTTATTTGATAAAAAGCTTGAGATAGGGGTAAAAGTCTTACACCAATTATGAGAAACATAAAAGCAGGTAAAAAGAGGTTGAGATAATCAGATTTTTTTCACACCAAATAATAAGTAATGTACCTTGAATTGTTTGAGGAAGAAAGGAATGAAGGATTCTATTTCCTTTTATTTTTGCTCTTCATTCAGCTTTGCATCTTTTTTTTTTTAATACTTCCAGACATTAAATGGATGTTTGCAGAGGTGTTGTGATAACACCTCTGAACTGATTCTGGCTTCTTGACAGGGAGCACAAGATATCTTGTAGGAGTATTAAAAGGAAATGTGAAGCAAGTGGAGAGATTTCAGATGAACAGATGCAAAAGCAAAAGAATTGGGCTTGTCTAAAAGAAGGTACAGTCATAACAGTTCATATACACACATAGAAGTTAGCTTCAGTGGAGAAGAAAATATATGTTGTTCTCTGGACTGGGAATGGGATAAAAAATAATAAGAAACACTTCAATATACAAGATGCAGGCTAGCCTGGGAAAATATTTCATCTGAAAGGCTAATAGATACTCAACTACACTAAAAAGGTTGTGGGACCACCATCATTTTAAGAATAGATTAGGCAAATGTGTCAGAAACACTGAGAATTTCAGACATCCGTCGGATTGTTCCTGACTTTAACCTAGAAATGATCTGGGTAAACCCTCCAAGTCTTTTCTAGACTCGCAGCCTAAGATTTGAAATTGATCTTACTGGTAAAATGTAATACAACAACTTAGAATCTAGCTGTGGTCTAATTTCTTCTATAAGTACCACTATGCTAAGGACCAGAGGTACACCGGATTACTGAAATTAATGCTCTAATTTCATGAGAGCTCGATCCATAAAGGTATAGACAAGATTGGAATTCATGCTCCTGAAAAAAATAGAGGAGGAAGGGAAGAATTTTCATCCTTGACTGACTGAGAAGGCTAATAAAAATTCAGTATTTTTTCCTTCAGTTCTCTGAAAAATAGTTTTTTTGTAATTATTTTTCAGTTCTGTGTGCATTTGATACAGAAAAATCTTACAGGTTTTCAAAGAAGTTATATTTGAATCTATTGCAAGATCAGTTCTTGTTCCAGCTGTCCAGTTCCAGCTCTGGTTCAGATCCAAAACTACTGCATAAACCTTAACTTTCAAAACTATATTTAGCTGGAGTGGATTTGACTTCAGAGGAGCTATATATGAACAGGTCAGTATGCACAACTTATTAGCAGACAGAAATAGCTGAATTTAGATGATGCAGATGCTATTTATGGACAATTAAGTTACATTAGTAGCTTGTCTGAGAGCAGCAGATACTTTGTTTGCCAGTTCATTTTGGCTTGCCAGAAGCAAAGTTGGCTGACTTTTAAGGACAGAAGGAAAGGCAGGCCAAGGTTCAGTGATGGCATGGAATGTCTCACTTAGTAGGAGAAACTTTAATGGTCACGTTATTAATCCTTGATTACAGGTCTTTGTCATGAAAATGTAACGTGTTGTGATAACAGTTAATGATTCCAAAAGGAGTGGTACCCATTGTGCTGGGTACTGAACAACCTCAGCAAAGACAATTTTGGTTTTGTTTTGGGTTTTTTTTTTAAATTATGTGGGTCTTGAAGACTTTACTGTCTAGGCAGACTGCAAAGATTTGAACACGTACCTAATATCTACTGGCCACTGTCCATATTCTTCCTCTGTGACTGTGTGACTAGCAGGATTACTCCTACATGAACTTTGCAAATGGATGTTTTTCAAGACTGACACCTAAAAAATGCAAACAAAAGATAAATGACAGGAGTATAACATTTCAAATAAAAAAAACCTAAGGTAAAAATTCAGTTCTGTTATATGACATTTTTGCTGAAGCATAACATTAAAGGCTGGGGGCTGCTTCTAAGCAAATTCTAATTCCTCTTCAGCAGTGATAGAAGCTGTGGGACTGCTAAGGCAACCTGGGATGCTCAATATATTTGCTTCTGTTTTTATTCCTTGTAGCAGTTGTTCATAGAACACACCACAGACAGACATCTGAGGACTTCTTTTCTCACAGAATACACCAGAGCTGGATAGCTGAGAAGAGAAGGTGTTAAAGGTTGACTTCAATGGGAATGTTCCCTGACAAAGGTGAAGATTTGACCCAGAAAGGTTTGAGTNTTTTGGTGTGGTTGTGTTTTTTTTTTGCTTTTTGTTAGTTTTTTTGTGTGTTTTTTGGTTTATGGTTTTGGTTTGGTTTTTTTTGCACATTAAGAACACATATTTTCTAAGCGATTGCTTTAAAATTTTGGCCTTATACTTTGTTGCAGAGTATTTGCATTGAACACAAACAGCACAATATAAATGAGGATATAAACTGTGTTTGGTCATAAATATAATGAAGACCTGTTTCTTCTGCCAAAGCTAAACTATCTTCATCCTGGCACTTTAATGTTCTTATCTATGAAAATACCATTTTTGTTATTCTGAAACATTTTTTAATCTCCTTAAATTAACACAGCTTGTTTAGGATTATTTGAGTACTATAGTTCATTTAGAGCAACAATTAAAAACAGTTTTTATGACTGCTGATGTATTTGTAATATTTGGGCATATTTCAGAATACCTTCTCTATTTTTTCCTGATGTAAACTATTCACTAAATTTAAATTAATTGCTGTGACTTCTCTTGGCTCCTACAAACCTTTTATCTGAAAATTTTATACAGCAAATGAGTAAGCAATACTTTTTTGTCTACATAATGACGATATCTACAGTCTATCATCTGTTGATATTAGAATGTATTGATCAAATTCAATATTCAAAAGTTAAACAGTTAATATCTATTTATCCAAATAGCCAA